>JAXQQM020086958.1:0-303358 GCA_034641835.2 Pinus albicaulis | reverse complement strand
ATGAATTTAATCGATTCAATTTGTTTAATTTGAATAGATCATATTGCATTTATGTTATTTTATGTCTTCTATTTGCCATGGCAGGTCTCAATCAAGCGAGTTAAGTTGGATTGAGAGAGATGAAAGTGATGAAGGGAGATGAGGGAAAGAGAACAGATTACAAGTGGGTTTTTCTCCCTTTATCTATTCATTTTAAGGAAAAGGTTAGATATCTCTCTATCTTTTGTTCTAAGTGAACCAAAACTCTTAGGTAAATCATACTTATACATAGGTTTTTATTTCCATAATACAAAACCCATAATTTTATTCATTGTAAGGTAGCCAAGGAATTTAATTTCTTCCTATACCCAGCACTAGAGTGTCAAGTGATGGTTGAAACTAGAGGAACTATAAATTTCTCTGGAAAATTCCATAATATCAAGATAACCATAGGGGAATATGTATTGAATAGTCCAATTCTTTCCATTCCAATGGCAGGTGTTGATGTTGAACTAGGAGTACAATGGTTGCAATATTTGGGGATTGTAGCTTTTAATTTTCAAGAAATTTTCTTGAATTTTTTTTCACAAGGAAACAAAGTTGAATTACATAGTATTGTAGGGCAGCCAGGAAATATAATAAGCTCCAATTTCATGAAAAATCTTCTGAAGAGAGAACTACGAGGCGTAATTGCACAATTATGCTCACTAGAATTTCCAACACCAAAATCATCTATTTCTCCATATATCCAAGAATTCCTAGACAGTCATTCCAAGGTGTTTGAAACTCCCAAAAGACTCCCACCTATTGATGATCATGATCTTGATATTCATTTGATTCTAGGAAGTGTTACTCGAAACATCAGGCCTTACAGATATCCTTATGTCCAAAAAAGAGAAATTGAATGTGTGATTGCAGAAATGTTAGAGGTTGGTATAATTAAACCTAGTCAAAGTTCTTTCTCTGCTCTTGTAGTATTGAAGCACGAGAAGGATGGATCATGACGCATGTGTCCGGATTATAGGGAGCTCAATAAGCTTACTATTAAAGATAAATTTCCCATTCCTATGATTGATGAATTATTGGATGAATCACATGGAGTAATTTATTTTACCAAGTTGGATCGTCATTCAGGATATCCTCAAATTAGAATGAAGACTGAAGATAATCTAAAAAAAAAAAAAAACATTTTGAAGTCATGAGGTCCATTATGAATTTTTGGTCATACCTTTTGGCCTTACAAATACACCTTCTACATTTCAAGGTTTGATGAATTCCATTTTCAAACCCTTCCTTAGAAAATTTTTGTTAGTATTTTTTGATGATATAATAATCTACAATGGGTCTGGGAAGGATCATGTTAAACATGTTGACACAGTGCTCAAATCATTGAAAGATAAACAATTATATGCAAAAACCTCCAAATTTTTCTTTGGAGTACAAGAGGTGGAATTTCTAGGTCACATTGTATCTCAGGAGGGTGTTAAGTTAGAACCTAAGAAAATTAAAGCCATTAAGGAATGGAAAGTCCCCACAACCATAAAGCATTTCCGAGGATTTCTCGAGTTAACAAGGTATTATCACAATTTTGTTAAGAATTATGGGAGAATAGCAGCACCTCTAAAAACATTATTGGATAAATGTGCATTTTCATGGACTCTTGAAGCAACTAAGGCCTTTGAACATATTAAAGAGACAATGTGCCTAGCCCTGGTCTTAGCTACGCCAGACTTCACAAAAACCTTTATTGTGGAATGTGATGCCTCGGGAAATGGAATTGTTGTTGTTTTGATGCAAGAAGGAAGACCCATTGCTTTTTAAAGTCATCCAATCAAAGGAAAGTATTTACAAAAATATATTTATGAGAAAGAAATGTTGGCAATACTACATGCACTAAATAAATGGAGACCTTACCTAATGGGAAGACACTTCAAGGTAAGAACTGATCATGATAGTCTTAAATACTTTTTGGAACAAAGACTATCTTCACAGGAGTAACAAAAATGGGTCATAAATATGTTGGGTTATGACTATGAAATCATATACCAAAAATGGAAGCTAAATGTTGTTGCAAATGCACCCTTAAGAAAGGATGAAGAGGTGGAAGCATTGCTTTGTGCCATTTCTATTATCGAACCAGATTGGATAACTGAATCAAGGGATGAAAGGAATAATGACGAATAAGTGTTGACATTCATTCAAAAGTTGCATCAAGATCCTAATACATCTGATACATTTAGTTGGAAAAATGATTCCTTGTGGTACAAAGATCGCTTATATATTTGTAAGAATTCCCAACTAAAACAAAAGATTCTTTTGGAATTGCACACCTCTCCCTTAAGAGGACACTCAAGATTTTTAAAAACTTGCCACAGGGTGAAAAAATAATTTTTTTTTAGATGGCCTTAAATCTGATGTTCAAAATTTTGTGGTGGAATGTTTGGTTTGCCAACAAAATTAGTTGAGACAATTATGATCTCGGGTCTTCTACAACCTTTATCCATTACATGTCAACGTTGGGAGGAGGTTCCAATGGATTTTATCACAAGTTTAACTAATTCTAAAGGAAAGAGTGTCATCATGGTGGTAGTTGAAAGACTTACCAAGTATGCACACTTTTGTGCATTATCTCATCCATTTAAACAAATAAAGTTGCTATTACATTTATGGAAACAATTCAAAAGCTACATGGAAACCAAAATATTATTGTAACCAACATAGATCCCATTTTTATTGCAAATTTTTGGACGTAATTATTTTCTTGTTTGGGTAATCAACTAGATCATAGCTCATCTTATCATCCTCAATCCGATGGGCACACTGATATTGTGAAGAAATTTTTGGAAGGATATCTTCGTTTCTTGTATATGATAAACAAACACAATAGTTCAAGTGGTTACCTCAGCCTGAATGGTGGTATAACACATCCTTCCATACTGCAGAAAAAATGACCCCATTTATGGCACTTTATGGATATCATCCATTATCCATCACATCATCTTTAATAGAAAATTCAAAAGTTCAAGCAGTGGAAGATCACACCTAGCATCAACAACAAGTTCTCCAACTCTTAAAGGATAACCTAAATTTGGAAAAAAAATCGAATGAAACAACAAGCATATCAACATTGAAACGAGAGAATTTTTGATGTAGGAGACTAGGTATTTTTATGGCTACAACCATACAAAAAAATTTCCCTCAAGCAATCTAAGAACGATAATAAATTATCGCCAAAGTACCATGGTCCTTACAAGGTTTTGTAAAATATTGGTACTATGGCATACAAATTGGAGCTTCCTGATTCTTCTCGAGTGCACCCAATTTTCTATGTTTCATGGTTAAAGAAGGTTATCCATGACAAACTTCCAATTCAATAGATATTTCCAAAACTTGATCAAGAATGAAAACTCATATTAGAACCTAAAGCAGTCATGGAAACAAGAACTCGACAGTTATGAAATCAATCAATTTCAGAGTATCTAATCAAGTGGAATAATAGACCTGCTGAAGATTCCACATGGGAGGATGAGAATTTTATACAGAAGCATCCATAGCTACTCAAGAGTTGAGGACAACACTTTTTTGAAGGAGAGGGGCATGTTAGATCCCTATATTACTAGTGTAGTCCCTTATTTTTGTTAGTGTAGTGCCCTTATTTTTATTTTTGTACCCCTGTAGCCCCCATATTGTTATTATTGTGCCCCATAAAAGCCACTATTGTTATTGTTGTGCCCTTACATTATTATTGTTAGGTCATCTAGGATTACATTGTGACCCCATGGACTTCTATATATATATAAAGGAGGTATTGTCATTTGTATCATCCGAGAATTGTTCATTTATGTAATGTAAAGGAGTATTTCCCCTCGAAGTGGTTGCTTTCTAAGATTTTGATCTCTCTTTTATTCTATTTTTGGAGTTGGTTTCATAACAAACGTGTCATAACCAACTATACCATCATCTACACCTGATCACTAGGCCAACACAAGCATGGATATCACAGGATTCTCTCCGCCTACACCGTGAAGAATTTTCCTATCTCCTAGTTTCCCAAGATTTACCACAACCCACATCATGAATTATATGTCACTAGTCCCTAAACTGAGACATACTCTATAGGCTTTACCATACATCCCATCCTGTGACTACTAGGCCCAATGGAGAGCAACCACCTCTCAGGATTTACCACAATTCAAACCCGGATCACTAGGCCCTAAACCAAAGCAAACCACCTCTAGGATTTACCGTATATCTAGCCATTCACGGGTGGAGGATTCCTAGGCCCACAGAGGAAACACACTATATATATTTACCACAACCGATAGTCTGGTTCAGGGGTTATGAGCCCATGTGTTATATCAATCCGGAGATCCACCCCACTCATCTTCAAATCCATCTAGTATTCCATCTAAACTAAAACATGAGAACTCCACAACACCATGGCTATCTGCAAATGGAAAGGCTAGGCTAAAAACACGTTCACATTTGGTAAAAACCCATGCCATGACAAAAAAGAACCACATACAATACCATGCATGCTAGATATACCAAGGAAAACACACATGCAAATCAATACCTACCAAGAATCCTGTTGTAGTTGCTTGATTCTTACTCCTCCTTTCTTGCTTCCTCCTTTTTCCTGCTTTCTTCCCTTTCTTGGTCCAATGCCAAAATACTCCAAGAGACTCTAAGTGTCCAAGGGTGAAAGAGAGAGAGAATATTGAGAGAGCTAAAAAAAAATGCACTAAAAAAAAGGTACCAACTGATCCTTAGAAGCCTTTTTATAGAAGAGGACTCAATTTTCTTCATTTTCCTCGTCACATGCAACCTGTGACCTTTCATCTCCATCATCTCCTAATTTCAATTATTTTAATAAATACATGTGCCAAAAATTCCTTTTTTCCTTTCCAAAGCCTTTTCCATTTCCTTTTCCAATTTCCTTAGCCATAACCAAATTTACTGTGATCTACAATTGATCGCTAGGCCAACAAAAGAATAGACATCAATGGATTCTCTCTTCCTACACCGTGAGGAATTATCTTATCTCCTAGTCTCTCAGGGTTTTCTGCAACCCACTGTCTAAATCAAGGGTCACTAGGCCCTAAATTGAGACATAATCTCCAGAATTTACTAGAAATCCCATCCTCGGATTACTAGGCCCAACTAAGAGCACCCACCTCTCAACCCACAGTCTGGTTCAGGGGTTACTAGGCCATTTGTTATATCAATTCAGAGATACACCCAACTCAACTTCAAATCCATCCTGTAATCCAGCTAAACCAAAACATCAGAACTCCAAAACATTATGGCTAATTGGAAATGGCAAGGCTAGGCTAAAAACACTATCACACCTCGTAAAATCGCACGCCAAGACTGAAAATAACCATATGCAATACCATGCATGCCAGATATAGTAAGGAAAATAGACATGAAAATCGATACTTGCGAAGAATCCTATTGTAGTTGCTTGATTCATGATCTTCCTCGCTTGCTTCCTCCTTTTCCTGATTTCTTTCCTTCCTTGTTCCAATGCCAAAATGATCCAAGAAACTCTAAGTGTCCAAGTGAGAGAGAGAGAGAGAATAATGAGAGATATCCAAAAAATGCATTGACAAAAAAGTAGCAACTAATCCTCAAAAGCCCTTTTATAGAAAATACCTATATTTTCTTCATTTTCCATTATTTTCGTTCACACATGCAACATGTGACCTTTGACATCCTTTTCTCCCAATTTCCATTGTTTTCATAAATAAATGTGCCAAAAATGCCATTTTTCCTTTCCAAATCCTTTGCCATTGCCTTTTCCAATTTCCTTACCCATAATAAACCATATGAACACCCACTAGGATGTTTTTCCCAACATTCAACTTGGAATAAGTGTCACATCAACCGTGGTTATTATTTTTTCCTTTATTAATTTTTATTACATGGAATTTATCGAGGGTTGTGCAAAATTTGTTCTAATTTTGTGGGATGCTTATGCACTAGTCACGTAAAACCCTCATAAAATCATGTAACGCCTCCAAGTATAAATCATCCATACCACAAAGCATCCTAAATTCATAAAGGATTTTTCAAATTTTTATAGTATTAGTGAGATTTGCAATACTTCATTCCATTTTATAGTAGAATAAAATAATGTGACAACAAAATTATTGAAAAGTCCTTCACTACATTTTCATAAGATGCATTTCCCTTACCCATGCCAATCTCGCCTTTTTTCATTGTTTCATGTTACAAAACCAAATGAAACAAAAAATTTTCCTTTTACAAGATATTTCTACTTTCGACCATTATACCATGTCCCTCCTTCCTAGTAATTTTGATTTATTTATTAATCTTTGCTGAACATTTAGGTTTCCTCATAATTTTTTACCATTTTTTTGTATTTTTTGTTTAGTAAACTTATTCTCCATGGTGCAATAAATTAACATATCCTCTCCATTTTATTACCTTATATTTTTTTAACTCCAAGGTATCTAATAATTTCCATTATTGAGGCCAATTATTTCTCCTAGGACTAAATTTTTTTCTTGGGAAAAATATCCCTTTTACTAGAAAGAGAGATGAAAATAATTTTTATAAATTAAGTGTAGCAACTAGAATAATGCCAAAAATTTTCATTTTTTTATAAAAGATATTATGTTCTTATTAGAGCACACATAAACTATTCATAATTATAGATATTTTTATTTGAGTTTTCATACATTCCAATAGTAAAATAAAAAGTAAAAAGTTAATTAATACTCAAAAATGGGAAGGGGATAATACATGTGAGAGAGCCTTTAGGTTATTGATCATTAGTAATATATCCCTCCATATTGTGAATTTATTCTTGTGGTTAATATTTAGTGAGTCATCTAATTGATTATATAGCAATATCTGGAGGATTCTATCTATGTTTTTGTTTATGGATGATTTAATATGTAGACAGAGTATCTTAATCTCGCTAAAATTGTTAGAACCTGTGTCAATGTCTTATTTTGTTGTAAATTATAAAATCATGGTTGGTACAATGAAAATGCATCCCATTTCATTATCTTCAATTCTGTAAGCCTTTTATGTATAATAATTTTGTCTCTGAATAGGAAATAATGAACAAAAAATACTACTTATGGTGCGAACTAAAATGTTAACATATGTTGATTTTCATAAAGGTAATCATTCCTAGCATGACAGATCCCCATATTATGAGACATGTAACCATTGTAGGCCTCTTTAAGTTCCCTCTATCCAACCAATTTTTGAATTTTTCCTCTATGACTTCCTTTCTCCACAAATCCAGGAGAACTAGGGATATGTCAACTTATTTAAATAAATACACAAAAAATGGGCCCATCAAGAATAAGGGATAATTTATTTGACCATCAGATTTACACAAAATACCAAACTAGGCCAAATTATTTTTAGGTTTTATAATCTGTCAATTAACACCAACTATATTAATAGAATACACTTGAGAGTTGTTAAAACTTTAAGAATTTGGGCGAGATCAACCTTTCCTCCCTTAAGCTAGGTGCTTGCATCTACACATCCAAAGCCCATATCTAACTCATCCTAGTACTGGTATATCCACCTAGATCCCAAAGCCGCCATGGCTAATCATTTCCCAAATTCCATGGCCCTTATAGTGCTCTTTCTCTAGCCATATATGCTACTCCACCTGTAGAATACTAGCTCAACATCTCTCTCCAATCTAACCCTTGCCATAGACGAAAATCAACCCGTCCATCATGATGATGTGAAGGAATGTTGATGGATGACCAACCTGTGCCCTACTTCCAACTAGAGAATGTAGTGTGCCTTATCCTTAAGGGCCCCTACTGTACCACACTCATGACTAATAATGACACTCCATTAATATGATACCAACTCATGATCTCACTCCAATCTATCTCGTGGAAATAATCAAATGCATGGACACCTATGTAGGGAACAAATATACTATGTTTTCATTGGTCCATGCTCAACTCGTGTTGCTTTATCTGGTCCATAAATAAGATCTTTATCATAAATACTACTCTTCTTCCTATAATTGGAAAAAGTGGGCGATTTGTGTTGTAAGCCTTGTCTACCTACTCCTACAGAGGGTTTCTACCTAAAAATTCAATAGTTTTATTTGTTTTTTTGCATATATTTTCACCTTATCAATGGGTAGACACAAATATGGATGCACCACCATCCCCCTCATCTAATAGGGAACTCCGTGATCATCTATTATACCACCATTTTGGTTTTCTATGCAATAACAACTCAATATGTCTCTCCAGCCAACTCCAAGGTAAGGATTAAATTCACATATACCCATAGACAAAACAACCCCAACATGAAAATTTTGTGCCTTGCACAACTCATGTCACCTCATATCACTCAACACATGAGATATGAATAGGTAAATTTTCCTCTCTCTCTCTCTCTCTCTCTCCAATGTGCAGAGGTAACCAAAAAGTGTTATCGGCCCCACCTATCTATGCCTGAAGAGGGCTAATCCGATGCTCCAATGTGTATGCATATAGTTTTACCATTAGGGTATCTAACCATTCCCCAATGTGAGTTAAATAAGTTTTTAACTCGGCATAAATTTCTCTCATGAAATCTAACTCCTCATTATGCTACGACATGGTCTCTCAGAGTTATGTGGCCTTCTCTCTCAATGCAAGAAGATCGACCTGGAATTGATGGAAATGTTGTGGGAAGATAACATAAGTAAACTTGGGCAAAAATCTCAGTACCTTTGTGACTCCTAGCACCTCATCAATGGTGGATGTGTCTCTCGGCACCTCATCAATGGTGGGTATCTTTGTGTCTCCTAGCACCTCATCAATGGATGGCCCTATAGGTGTATGCTCAATTGTGTCCACCAATGTGTCAATTGGTACTATCAAAGGAATATCCAACAAGGATGAAACTTGCATCACACAGGGTGTATCTACATGATCCTCACTAATGGTTGGTCCAAAATATGGTTGATGATCGTGCATCATGGACTCAACATGAACCTCCATCTGCCTCTCCATAAAAGTCTCATCATGCATACTATGCATATATTCCTCCTCCACTGACTCATTCTCCACCATATGTTTTTCATGCCGAATCGCCACTATTGACTCATAATCCTGAGTGTCTCCCATAGAGTCCATTAAATTCTCATTATACACAAAATTATACAAAGCCTACGACTGCGAACAAAATTATCTTCCCTAAACTAGGTGGTGTAGCATAAACAACAGAAAGAAAAAAAAATTGTTATTTCTCTTAAAGTAAATAGATAATGGGATGAAGCCTACCTGTAATCTGTCATATGCTTCACTCCTCCCTTGGCTTGAGTGCTCTAATCCTAGCTCTAATCACTATAATTATAACTTTCACAATCAAACAACACAAGCAAACTATCTATGACATATATGTAGAATCATCTAATTACTTCATTCAATGGATCAAAATTGCATTTAAATACATGAAATAATAACATCATATATAGGAAAGAAAATAAGTCTTTTCATTAATAAAAATAGAGTGAGTTACAATATAATATAGGATTTGATATTCTATAGGAGATCCTCCAAGTTGACTTGCCCTTTTTTGCCACAAAGTGTACCTCTATGTCATGTAATAATGACTCTTCACAATAGCAACATGATGGTAGAATCTATCTCCAAAAATCACCCCTAGCTGGTTGATGGCAGCAAATATATAGAAGAGGATGGTAAGTTGGGAGTTCTTATACATTTACCAATATAGGCCTAAGATCTGATGGGAGGATGGGATCAAAGGATAAGGGATGGAAACTCCAAGGTAGGATAGGATAGTATTCGATAGTTTTATCTAAGGTAAATAGTTGTAACGCTTGAAAGCTTCTGGAAGAGGAAGATTCTTTTTTTTTTTCCCTAAATTTATAGAATCAACGCACCCCCAACATAGGAAAACGTATTGATGAACCTATGGACTCATCCTGTTGTGGACAATTTTGTCACCCCTAGAGACAGTCTAGAGTTGCCATAGACCAGTGCCTAGGACATCTTAATATAGCAAGGAGCTCTTCATATAGCTTGGGTTGTCAGTCCAAAAATCTCGCTTACTATCTCTTGTAAAACAAGGAAATAAGTTTAAAATGAGACCAATCTCTCTCAGAAGCTGATACGATGATAAGAATAGTGTAAGGACATTATGCAAAACTCCAATACAAAGGCATCAGACATTTAAGAGACATCTTACTGTAAAGAGGGCCAGTTCAGATAATATATCACAGAAATCAAATATCCGAGAGTAGATGCAGTGAGTGAAATAATAAGAGAATACCAGTTGATATTATATTGATACCCAGATATACAACAAAACCATGCATGGGCTTGCCAATTCAAGAATCCATACACAATCCTGGCATTTTAAAAGCACCCCCTTAACACAACTGATATAGCAGAAAATATGGATAGGGTGAACATGGAACAGTATATCATGACTAGGCCTATTTAAAGTGCTTGACTAACTCCAGAAAGGGCATCAACAAGGATGAATCCTTACTACAAACTAGCGAGCCACTCGCATTCTAGAACATGATACAAGAAGATAAATAGCATGAAATGAGATATTTTATTAACACATAAGAGAAATTACATACTGTGAGATACCAAAGACCAGAATCCTCATTACGGTTATAACTCCTCCTCACTGAGACCCTACGGGCTCTGAACCTTCATACAGAAATATTACAAAATGTATACAAAAGCCTTCTCACTGCACAGTTTGCTGATAGAAATCTGGAACCTCTACGATGTCTTTCTTTTTAGCTTTTATAGAAGATGTAGAAAATTCTATAGGAGGAGGTAGATGGAAGACATTTAATGACTTATTTTAAAACACGTGGCGGAAAACATTCACGCCCACACTATGAATGACTGAACATAAATGACTGTACTTTACGACTTATTTCCGGAAATGAGTGCTAAAAATGAAAATCTTCTTATAGACAAAAATTAGATAATAAAACATGTAAATATTATGCTCTTTGTTGGAGGAGGAAGGTCTGCAGCAATTAAACCTTGAGGCGCCCGTTTCTGGATATGGTACTTCCGGCCTTCAAATTTTGAATTTAAATTCGAACCCTTTTTCATGCCGGACACTAAATTCATTGCTCCTTCATTAATAATCTGTTGCTGCATTAATGTGTTCATCCACCTAGATTCGCCTTTTTTATTTCCTCTAGATGGTTCTATAGATTGAAATATCTTTCTTTAATGGGAGTCACATCGTAGTGACTCCCGGATCCTTTCCGCCAATTTTGTTCCCACAACAAGTTCCTACAAAAGCAAAAGCCTGTTGAATAAAACTAACCACAGAGATAGTGGACATAGTGAGGTTAACGGAAGCGGTGGCATCGATTTGAGGGGATGATGAGATGACGCGGGGTGGCGAAAAACACAGAGGAACAGCAGAGGAATGGGAAGTGAAAATGAGGTAATACAAAGGGACGACGATAAGTGCGGGACGAAAAAACATCAAACAAAAACGCTGAACGCAGCACATAAACGAAATATGTGAATAGTGGAGGGAACAGCGGATGACACGTGGACAGATGACGAAAAATGGTGAAACAATGCTAACGGCACCAAAACTCAAAGATTAACTTTCGTGGGAGTTACGAAGAAAAACGTGTCAAAATAATGGAGCAAAGGCTTTGGAAGTGGGACCTAGAGCGCACATCGCAAATTCGCAAATGGAGAAAATGTGATGGAGGGAACGATGGAATAACAAGTAAACTGCGCTCTGCGCTATGTGATGGGCGTGACTGGTCGAGCGCAGATCGCAAAAACGAAAAGTGCGATGCCGGAGAATGGAATGAACGGGAAACTGCGATTTTGCGATGGGAGGAAAATGCGATAGAGCGATCATGCGATTTTTGGTTGACGCTCTAAGGGGCGGCGCTTGGCTATATGGGTATGAAGAGGTGTGGAGCTGGGGGGAGAAAAGAGCTAGGCCTTATATGACTTTGAAGAGCATATTTTATCCCTTTTTAATGTATTTCCGGCTTGGGAAAGGGCAACGCTAAGAAAGAAAAAAGGAGCCTCTAGCTGAAATTTGAATGTAGGGGCTGATTTTATACAACATTGGCTCCATTTGGGGACGGCATGTTTGTCCTCGAACATGTCGAGAACGCGCAGACCACTGAATATTACATTTTGCTCTTTAATTTCCCTGCATTTCTTCTTCAGGTAATTGCTAGTGTCCTTTTCTTATGAAAATAAAAACTAAAACCATTTATATACAATATAATACAATCAGGCATTCCCAGCCTGGATTAGAGCTGAAAGTATGGTTTGAGGAACTGGCCATTCACAGGGGCATCCAGCAGATCGCCCTGTAGGTTTTCTAACACGAAAGTATTATTCCTTCCACGCTTCATGATTTTGAATGGACCGAACCACAGCGGATCAAATTTAGCGTGCTTGCCCTTTTATCGAACATCCCACCTAAGAACCAGGTCTCCAATTTGGAAATTCCTATCTTTTGCGTGGCGATCAAAACTATTCTTCATTTTTTCCTGATATTCTACCAGTCTCTTATTTACCTGGTCTCGTGTTTCTTCTAATTCCACCAATTGGTTTATTCTTCTGATCATATCATCTGGTTCTTCCTGACTTTCCTGCATGAAACGTGCCACTGGTAATGCCAATTTCACAGGAAACACAGCAGCTCGCCCATACACCAGCTCATAGGGTGACTTCCCTGTTGCTCTCTTGCTGGTTATTCTATTCGCCCATAGAGCAAAATTTAATTAAGAATCCCAATTCTTCTGATTCTCACTGATTGTTTTCTTCAAGGCCCTCACCAGGGTTTTATTAGAAGACTCTGCCAAGCCATTTCCTTGTGGATAGTAAGTAGTAGAGTGAGTCAATATGATGTTATACCGTTGGCAGAAGTTTAAAAACCTGGCAGATTTGAAAGCCTGTGCATTGTCAGTTACAATTCTAGCAGGAGAACCAAACTTAGATATGATATTTTCATCTATAAACCTCATTATCATGGCATCAGTAGCATTTCTTGTACGTATGGCTTCTACCCACTTTGTAAAATAATCTGTGGTTGTTAGTATCCATTTATATTGGCCACTTGATGGGGGATGTATCTCTCCTATAAAATCTAATCCCCACTTTTGAAATGGTTCATTTACGTGAATAGGAATCAAGGGCAAAGCTGCTAATTTCTGTCTTTCTGCAAATCTTTGGCACTTGTCACATGCTCTGATCCAAGCAAAATCATTTGAGTACAGTTTTGGCCAGTAAAAACCAGCCCTCAAGATTTTATGAGTTGTAGCCCTCCAACTGTAATGTCCTCCACAAATTCCTTCATGAAATTCTGTCATTACATTCTACACTTCATTTTTTGTGAGGCATAACAGTAATATGCCTAGATGGTCTCTCCAATAGAGTTGTCCATTGGCAATTACATATTTCTGGGATTTCATCCTTACAGCTCTGTATTTTATCTTATCACAACTTGGAGGACAGCTAAGTGTTAAAAGATATTCAACTATTTCTTTATACCAAGGACTAGTTAGATATTTCATATGTATCTTTTGAGTGGCCATTTCCAGCCCTTGCTGTTCTCCTTCTCTCTCGGATTCTTCATTTGCTATCACAGATAAATTAATGCCCAAAGCTTGATGATTTGATTCAGATAACATCTTAGCAAGTCCCTGTCATTTAATCGGCTTAGTGGGCCTTACATCCAAATCATATGCTTGTATTTTTGCAATCCATCTTCCTCTTTTACCTTCGCTATCTCCCTGAACAAGAATGTCTTTGACAGCTGCTGTGGGGACATAGGCAGTAATGTGAGATTGCAAGACATATGTACTAAAATCTTTAAGTGACTTTACCAGGGCGTATGCTTGCTTCTCCAATATATTGTATTTCAATTCAGCATCATAAATCACTTGACTAAAGAAAGCTATAGGCTGCTCATACCCCTCTTCATTTTTCTGCAACAACACTCCAGCAATTGTATGAGGCGAAGCAAATGAGAATATCATAAATGGATTTTTGTAATCTGGTCCGGCTACAACAGGAGCTTCAACGAATGCCTATTTTATCCTTGTGAATGCATCTCTAGACTCCTGGGACCATTTTACTTCATTCTCCTTTTTCAACATATTAGTTATATGCCTAACTATCTCGGCATAGTTAGGAATGAACCTTCTCAAAAAATTGATTCGACCTAAAAACACCTGTAATTCCTTCTTATTCCTGGGTAAATGAATACTATTTATTACTTCCACCCTCTTAGGGTCTATTTTCACATCGTCTTTAGTTACAATGTGCCCTAAGAGTTTTCCCTCATCTAATGCAAATAAAGACTTTTGAGGGTTGAGGGACAAGCCATACCTTCTGCATTTTTCAAAAGTTCTTCTTAAATGCTCAATATGCTCATCATCATTCTTTGAAAACACTGTGATGTCATCAAGATATACCACCAAAAACTTGTCCTACTCTTCCACAAAGGCTATGTCCATTGCCCTCTAAAAAGTAGCTCCTGCATTAATTAATCCAAATGGCATCCTGGCATACATAAAGCTTCCCCATGGTGTAGTGAATGCAGTTTTCTTCTGATCCTCTGGGAAAACAGCCACCTGATTATAACTAGAAAAACCATCCATCATTGACATTCTAGATGCTCCCATTACTTTCTGCAGGATGTGGTCCATCTTAGGCAGTGGATAATTATCTTTGAGAGATGCTCTATTCAAATTCCTGAAATCCACACACAGCCTTATTTCTCCATTCTTCTTTCGAACAGGAACAAGGTTTGCTACCCACTCAGAGTATCTCAATGGCACAATTATTTTAGCTTTCAATAGCTTTTTGACTTCCTTTTCAATAGAGGGAAGCAGCAGAGGATTTATCTGTCTTAGCTTCTGCTTATAAGGCTTTGCACCTTCCCTCAAAGGGATTTTATGCTGCATTATATTAACATCAAAAGTTTTTAGGTCCTGATAGAACCAAGAAAATACATCTTTATAAGATTGAAACAACTTCAAATACTTTTCTTTATATTCTTCTAGGACCTTTTTAGATAATTTCACAATTTTGGGATCAGCATAAGTACCCAGATTCAGATCTCCCACTTGATCTTCTTCTATCACTTTGTTTAGCTGCAACGGAATATCATCTTTGTTAAATAACCTTTCTAGAGGCACCAAACCTCTAGGTATAACATTTCCTTTCAGCTGCAGCACTCTATTACCTGCTATCTTTTCTTCCCATCTGTTTTCTGCAATATTTTCAACTTCCTCTTCCCTCTCATCATCAATCTCTATGTTAGAGAATTCTCCCACTGTCTCCATGAATCTCTTCATCTGTTCATCATCTTCAAATACCTGTCAGTGCTTTATATTATCTGGAATGGATGGTCTGTAACGTACCTTCACTACATATCTTAAAAGTGGATTCTGAGGAGGACGAAATATACTGGCAGCTACAGCAAGAGAATCTGCTATTCTGTTCTGCTCCCGGGGCACGAACTGTATGTTAAATGCTGAGAAGAAATTTTCTATCATATCCCACACTTCGTTTCTATAAGCTCTCAGCCATGGATGCTTAGTTTGGCATTGATTTTTGATCTGTCTTACCACCAACTCAGAGTCTCCCAAGACTTTTAAACTTTGGATGCCCATGCTTCTAGATGTTTGTAGTCCTAATAAAAGTGCTTCATATTCCACTACATTATTAGTAGCCTCGTATTCCAATTTAAAGGACAGTGGCACCCACTTTCCTGTAGGAGAGATTAATAATACCCCAGCTCCATTGCCTTCTCTTGAACTTGCTCCATCGAAATGCAAAGTCCAAATTTCTGACTCCTGGTCTTCTTTAGGCTGCTCAGCTTGAATTTGACCAAAAATGGGCTCATGGGCATAATTTTTATTTTCTTCTAACATCAAACATGAGAAGTCTCCCTCTTTGTTATAAACTGGAGAGTTCTCTGAGAAGTCAGCCTTAGTTACCATTTTAACAAATCTAGTCTCCCTGTATAACCTCCTCTCCTGTCCTCCAAAGACAGAGACAGTAGCATATGTTAAATCTAATTTGATTGACCCGCCGTTTTTTGTACCCCAGGATCTTGACAGCAGCATGCCAAAGCGGGCTGGGATATCGGAAACTACAATGTCCATGACCACACTTTTTGCTGGAATTTGGGCCAAATTGACCACTAAATCCTTAATCATTCCCAAGAATTTAACCCTTTTGGAATCAAATGAATATAGGTCTTTGTATGGTCTTGTAATTTGCAGTCCTAGTTGTTCCATGACAGACAAAGGCAGAAGATTATGGGAAGCCCCAGAATCTAACATACAATTGTGTAACAGCAGGTCATGAATAACTAGGGACACGTAAAAGGGAGGAGTAGAGGGGTCTATCTCCTCAACATGTGGGCCAAAGACTACCATGGGTCTTTCTTCTTGAAGGTTTAAAATATCAGGCATGATTGGTATTTCAGGAGGAAGTATAAAGGAAGAAACCTGAGACTAGTATACAGGCTGTTTCAATAGTTCAGTCAGGGGGACTGGAATCTTGATTTTCTCAAGTTCTTTTTGTAAATTAAAAGCAGAAGAGGATTTTTCTGTTACAACTTCTTTAAATTCTTTATTTTCAGCTGAAGATTTAATTTCTTTCGACACTGACTCAACATTAAGAGGACTGACTATTTTTGAAGAAGAAGGAATCTGATTATTAGACTGCGGGGGAACATTTAGAGGGTTCTTACCTTTTTCTATGCTTTTATTTATTGCTAATTCCTTCTGAGCAGGTGCTTCTTTCTGAGGAGGCTCTTCTTCTTCATCTTGGGTTCGGGTCCTCTTTCTTGAAGATCTGAGATCATATTTTACATTGAATTGTGCTTCCATGAAGTCAGCAAATTGCTTACAATAATGGTCAATCTCTGCTTCTTCTTCTTCTTGCAAGGGGCATTCTATATCATCGTTATTTGAAAAAGCCAGATTCGAATCTTCTAATCCATAAGCTGCATCTTCAGTGGAATCTTCTGCTGGTCCTTCCAGGTACAGGGGATGTGGTACCTGATCTTGTTGTTCCTGCACCTCTCTAGGCAATATCTGCAATGGTGGTCTTCTGTACTAGGGATTGTATCCTCTGTTTGGAGCATTATAGAAATTTTTGGGAGCTGCATTTTTAGCTTCCAGTTCAAGCTTGACCATCTTCTTTATCATTTTGCTTATCTCATCCATCTTGTCCGAATCCTTTTCCTGATTAGAGGAGGAAACTTCTTCTTTGCCTCTCCTCCTAATATCCTGCTCGATTTTTCCCTTTAATTTCTCGGTAGAGGCAAAGTTCGCTTCTAACTCCAAAGCGTCTGACTATGCATCATCTAATGTAGCAGGTTTTCTTTCCCTCAATGCGAAGCCGAAATCAAAATCAAAGGCTGCTATAAAAAATATCTTAGCAGTTGTTTCATGGGGCTTCATTTCAGGAGGAAGGCTCAAATATATCTTGTTAAATCTTTTAATAAACTCCACCACTCCTTCATTATGTTTCTTCTTCATAGTATTAAACTCAGTAAGACACTGACCATGATCTTTCTTTTCTCCCCACTTTCTGAGGAAAGTATTCTCCATCTGGTCCCAGGTGGTCACAGAATTATTTCCCAATGTTTTGAACCATTTTATGGCTTCACCCTCCAGAGATTGTACAAATAATCTTAATACCACGTCCAAATGTTCAACATTTAAGTTTTCTGCAAAAGAGAAAAAAGTCTCAAGATGTTTTTGAGCATCAATTTCATTTTCACCATTAAATCTTGGCAGAATCTTCAAATAATCCTGTGGCATATCATTCAGCACTTGGGGTAAGGCCAGAGGAGCATATTTGTTCAGTAGAAAAGCAGGAACATTAGCCATTGGGGGAGGTGGGGGTTGAGCAACAGTCTGAGAAACAAATGAAGGAAGAGGAGTAGGAGGGAGTGGAGTATGAATGACAATGGGAATATATTGCACAGAAGCCTGAGGTGTAGATGGGAATAGTTCACGGTTAATAGGAGCTACTTCTGTAACTTCTTTAATTTCCTCAGCCTCGAAAGCAGGATGAGAATCTTCTTCAATCCAGGCACTTTCTCTACGCGGAGTTTCCAAGTAAAACTCGGGATTTTCTGTTCTAACTTCTTGAGAAGAAGAGGGCGAATAATATTCAACGGAATATTCATGGTTTTCCGCACGAGCTGACTTCCTCTCCTTCCAAACTCTTTTATGAATGATCTTCTCTAGGTCAGACACGTAAGGTGTCTTTGATTGAAATGTATCTGACCTCAAATGCGGCTTACGAGGAGCCAGGACTACCAATAAAGTTATTAAATGAAAACAGTGGAGTCGCCAAGGTGAGAGATATGCAACTCTTCAACTCTCTGTGCTCACCTAATTAGAGAGTGAAAAAAAATTTTCGAGTCCCAGGGAAACTGATATTCTTGAATTCGTTCCCTGGCAACGGCGCTAGAAAGATGTTGTGGACAATTTTGTCACACCTAGAGACAGTCTAGAGTTGCCATAGACCAGTGCCTAGGACATCTTAATATAGCAAGGAGCTCTTCAAATAGCTTGGGTTGTCAGTCCAAAAAGCTCGCTTACTATCTCTTATAAAACAAGGAAATAAGTTTAAAATGGGACCAATCTCTCTCAGAAGCTGATACGATGATAAGAATAGTGTAGGGACATTATGCAAAACTCCAATACAAAGGCATCAGACAGTTAAGAGACAGCTTACTGTAAAGAGGGCCAGTTCAGATAATATATCACAGAAATCAAATATCCGAGAGTAGATGCAGTGAGCGAAATAATAAGAGAATACCAGTTGATATTAGATTGATACCCAGATATACAACAAAACCATGCATGGGCTTGCCAATTCAAGAATCCATACACAATCCTGGCATTTTAAAAGCACCCCCCTAACACAACTGATATAGCAGAAAATATGGATAGGGTGAACATGGAATAGTATATCATGACTAGGCCTATTTAAAGCGCTTGACTAACTCCAGAAATGGCATCAACAAGGATGAATCCTTACTGCAAACTAGCGAGCCACTCGCATTCTAGAACATGATACAAGAAGATAAATAGCATGAAATGAGATATTGTATTAACGCATAAGAGAAATTACATACTGTGAGATACCAAAGACCATAATCCTCATTACAGTTATAACTCCTCCTCACTGAGACCCTATGGGCTCTGAACCTTCATACAAAAATATTACAAAATGTATACAAAAGCCTTTTCACTGCACAGTTTGCTGATAGAAATCTGGAACCTCTACGATGTCTTTCTTTTTAGCTTTTATAGAAGAGATAGAAAATTCTAGAGGAGGAGGTAGATGGAAGACATTTAATGACTTATTTTGAAACAGGTGGCGGAAAACATTCGCGCCCACACTATGAATGACTGAACATAAATGACTGTACTTTACGACTTATTTCTGGAAATGAGTGTTGAAAATGAAAATCTTCTTATAGACAAAAAGTAGATAATAAAACATGTAAATATTCTGCTCTTTGCTGGAGGAGGAAGGTCTGCAGCAATTAAACCTTGAGGCGCCCGTTTCTGGATATGGTACTTCCGGCCTTCAAATTTTGAATTTAAATTCGAACCCTTTTTCATGTCGGACACTGAATTCATTGCTACTTCATTAATAATCTGCTACTGCATTAATGTGTTCATCCACCCAGATTCGCCTTTTTGATTTCCTCTAGATGGTTCTATAGATTGAAATATCTTTCTTTAATGGGGGTCACATCGTAGTGACTCCTGGATCCTTTCCGCCAATTTTGTTCCCACAACAAGTTCCTGCAAAAACAAAATCCTGTTGAATAAAACTAACCACAGAGATAGTGGACATAGTGAGGTTAACATAAGCGGTGGCATCGACTTGAGGGGATGATGAGATGACGCGGGGTGGCGAAAAACACAGAGGAACAGCAGAGGAATGGGAAGTGAAAATGAGGTAATACAAAGGGACGATGATAAGTGCACGAGGCAAAAACATCAAACAAAAACGCTGAACGCAGCACATAAACGGAATATGTGAATAGTGGAGGGAACAACAGATGACACGTGGGCAGATGATGAAAAATGGCGAAACAATGCTAACGGCACCAAAACTCAAAGATTAACTTTCGTGGGAGTTACGAAGAAAAACGTGTCAAAATAATGGAGCAAAGGCTTTGGAAGTGGGACCGAGAGTGCACATCGCAAATTCGCAAATGGAGAAAATGTGATGGAGGGAACGATGGAATAACAAGTAAACTGCGCTCTGCACTATGCGATGGGCGTGACCGGTGGAGCGCAGATCGCAAAAATGAAAAGTACGATGCCAGAGAATGGCATGAACAGGAAACTGTGATTTTGCAATGGGAGGAAAATGCAATAGCGAGATCATGCGATTTTCGTTTGACGCTCTAAGGGGCGGCGCTTGGCTATATGGGTATGAAGAGGTGTGGAGTTGGGGGGAGAAAAGAGCTAGGCCTTATATGACTTTGAAGAGAAGATTTTAGCCCTTTTCAATGTATTTCTGGCTTGGGAAAGGGCAACGCTAAGGAAGAAAAAAGGAGCCTCTAGCTGAAATTTGAATGTAGGGGTTGATTTTACACAACATTATGCATGAATGAAATTTGTTTATGAGTCTATGATGTGAACCTATTAGCTAGTTACTATTACAGATGTCATGACCTTACTTATGATTGGGTTGATATGTTGTGGAGCTATATTGTGCTAATCTAGATTGATTTTGTAGACAAGATAGGCTGCCTTGAGATGCATTAAGGTATGATTTTTCTTATGTCGTACAATTGGTGCTTGAATGTTTGATTAATTGCATGATATGAGTATATGTGTTTGTAAGATTGCATGAAGAAATGGTCTTGTTTTAAGATCGTTGTACTAACACATATGTGTTGGGACAGTTGATATGTACTTGAGTGTAAGTAGGTGATAGTCGTAGCATCCTGTACTATGACTAATGACTATGAGTTGATTTTTGAGTATGACATGGTTTTAGACCTGGTAAATGTTGATTACAAATTAATATATATGTTTCCTTGACCTTGGTAAATACGGATGACATGTGTGCTCAGTTACATGTCTGTGTGCTTGACATAACAAGGTAAGGTAACCGATATGATTTTATGTTTATTTATGCACTTATAGTTATGTGTATGGCAACATGATGTAGGGATTGCATGGAAAAGAGACTTCCATGAAAGCTTGAAGAAGGACCAAGTTGTGTTTTCCTTCAGCAACACTTGGGACCCATTGGGATTCAGTCAAGGTGTTTGTTGCTAGTCTTGTGCTTTTGGTCTCTTGTGATTTCTTGCGCTTGATTTGTGGTCTTGATTGCATTTAGTGCATGGCCATGCCACTTTGTTGTGGTGTCGTATTGTTTTTGTTTTTTCATGATCTTCTTCTTTCTTTCTCTTGTTCTTCCTTTTATGTTTTGGAGAGTCTTGGGAATTGGTTTCGGAAATGAGAAAGTTGATGAAGTTTGGTGCCTGAGTAAGTGCAGCGGAAGGTAATACTGTGACAAACGAATGGATTGGTTGAGTCCATTGTGGTTATTGGACAGTGGTAGGACAATCATAAGAAAGGTAAAGTAAATGGATCTGAGATACAGATGCTTTGGCTATGTTGAGAACTATTGATCTCAATATTGTGCATGGATAAAGGAATTTCTCTTAACCTCGACCTTATGATATCTAGTAATCATGTTGTGATGATAATTATGATGATGTCTATATATGTATATATGCATGTATGTATGTATTTATGTCCACTGATTGACGGAATTCGTCATGGATCTTAATGGTTTAACAATATACAGAAACTATAATATTTTTATTAATATATTTGTAAAATTGTTAAAATTTATAATGATTTTATATATAGTCTCTATATAATGTAGGCGACTTTTAAGGTAAAATAATTATATATTGTAAAATTTGGGCAAATCACTTTTTATAAAAAGTGGAAATTTGCAAATATTCTTTTGTGGAAAAATCATGGAAAATTATCCCACCTACAAATATTAGCCCCTAAAATTTTCCATGGTAAGTATGTACATTATGTATAATGTTGTACGACAACACATCCTTGTATTTTATGCTAATGATTATATGTATGTATGTATGTATGTATTCCATTGCACGATATGGTTTTCAAGGATAATTATTGTGGAGGAATGATTGCTTATGTAGGTGAATGGCATGAAGAGGTTCCCGGCTATAAGGAATCAAGTGACAAAGTATCCCTAATAGATATATGAGGTTAGTATCATATGGATATGATTTAATGTTATATGCTTGTACTATGCCTATGTTTATTTTATAGACAATTAATGTTGATGGGTATGTCATAAAAGTGAAAGTAGTGTGATTTATGGCATGCTAGGATAAGCATCAATAGTGGAAAGAAAATAGAATCAAGGTTCCTTGTGGGGCCAGTGTGTGGTCTATGGATGTACAAAGCTATTGTTGTGTATATGTTTCACATGTTGTATACTCAATGATTGCACCTATGGTGATGTGTAATGTTGCACATGTGGTATTGTGTACATATGATGTTGTACGCCAGTTGTATATATGATGTTACATATGCAATGCTAGGTATAGATGGTGTTATGTACATGTTGGATATGCGGTGTTCTGTGCATATGGTGTTGTGTGCATGCTGGATATGTGGTGTTGTGTAAGTATGGTGATGTGTTGCTTATGCAATTTTATTTACATATGGTGTTGTGTGTGTGATGTACATATGGTGCTATGTGTATTTGGTGTTGTGTGCATGATTGTACACATGGTGTTGTGTATGTTGGCTTTCGATTTTGGCTTATTTTACCCTATACATTTTCATCATTTATCACTTTTTATCATCATCTTATCCTCATAATCACCCGTTTTTCACATCAAGGTAGCTAAATCATTACTTTTAATTATTTTTGAGTTTTAGTCAAAATTAAGCATTAAAATTAAATTATGACATAACTGGAAAAGACTGTAATAGCTCGTTTGAAGTAATGGTTGTAGAACACCTGGGTTCAAAAAAAATGCACACCTAGAAACAATGGGAACTAAGGATGGGTGAACACCTATTGGTTCACACTAGAACAACTAGATTAGGGTTGGTCAACACTAGCCAAACTAGACTAGTTGTTGAGAAATATCCCCCGATTTGAGCATGAAATATGGGAAAAATATGATTTTAAGGGATTTTTCTGAAATTTTATAGATAGGAGTACTGAATTCAACTTGTAGGCCTTATCTAAATATTTCATAAATGTAGTTGAGCACTTTTAGTTAATTAGTTACAAAAGACTTGTATAAATATGTGATATTTAGAGGAGGAAAACATCTCTTTTAATTATGTGAATTTGGAGACTTTTTGCAAAATATTGAAAGCAGTTAATTAAGAGTTTATTTTCTTCTATTATTATCTATGTATGATTCTTTATCTAGATTACAAATCTTCCTCAGTTGATATTCATCTAAGGTGCGCATCGGAAGCGTGGAGGGTCCCCATTGCCGAGACTTTGCACTAGTTTCTTCTTGTTTGGCATCATTTTGATTTGATGTACTTTTCATTTTAGTTTTCTGTATATTCATTTTAGTTTGTTGTAATTCATTTCAATATTCAATTCTTGGCTAAATTATTATTGACATGTTTGATAACGGAATATTATGAATTGACCTCTTGTAAGAGAGTTTGGTGTTTCTTTCATTATCAGTAGGCTATATATATCCAAGGTTGCTCATATTATTTACATTTTGATTAAGTTATTTTTTATATGTTTTCTTAAGAGATATTATGAATTGACTACATGTAAGAGGTCTTGATATTTCTTTCAAAATCAATAACTGAGCTTGTCAAAATTTGTCATTTGATTTTTGATTTGTTTGCTGCTATTTGATTCATTAAGGAAAATTGATAATCTGGAAGTGTTAATATTGCCACTGAAGGATTTTCAAATACTTCTCTTATAAGGGAGAATGAAGCTTTATTTGTAAAAATACTCAAGGATTCCAATTAGTTAGGTGTTAAACTTGTAGAAAATACCTCTAGACCATATATGTTGGAGTGCTTCTAAGATTACGAAAATTAGATTGATAAAAGAATTAATGATGTGATTTAAACTCATAAATTGGACTAACATTTTGGCGTCATTTTCAGGGAAGAACATTTAGAGGGTAGAAGTCTAGTTAAATTCATTTTTCTTTTCGATAAAAAAAAAAAAAACAACAACAAAATTTAGATTTTTCTTAGTTATGTTTCTTTATGCCTAGAGAAAGAGATGAAAGAGGTATATTTTCCAAAAAAAACCCCCAAAATACTCAACCATCCATGGGAGCAGGACCATTAGGACTAATTGCACTAGTTGCTGGAAAAACAACTTTAGAAGAATTAGAAGAAAACCAACGTTTGGGACAAAGATTGAATATTGTTGAGACAAAATTTGTTAGTCTATGAAGTAGAAAGGAAGCAAACACAAAAATAAACACATTCCGTAGGAAAAAAAAGAGATACAAGAAAAAAAATTGTTGAGCAAGTAGATCAACCAATCCTCGAACAAATAGAAAGAGTTAAGGAAACACAAACTCAACTTCTTATCAAGACGTTTCAAAAAACTAAGAAAGAAATGGCAGAGGAAGGACAAGGATCTAATGTCCCAATATTAACTCCAGAACAAAGGATCCAATATGAAAGGCAAGAAAGAGAATGGAAAATAAAAGAGAAATAAATGAGAATAGAAGGAGAAAGAAAAAGAGAAGAAGATTCCAAAAGAGAATATGACAATAAGATATGAAATGATGTAGAAATAGAAAATGATGAGGAAGCTACATTTGGATTCCCAATTCTAGATATAAAAGAAATTATTGGAGAGGAGGTAAAAATGAAGAATATTCCACCTTCTCTTTTACCAAATTTCTATGGAATGTCTTCTGAAGATCCTTATTCATTCATGTTTGAGTTTGATATTTTATATCATACTTATGGTTATATAGATGATACACATAAACTTCATCTTTTTCCTACTACTCTTAAGGTAGCTTCATTAAAATGGTTTATGGGATTATGAGAACACACTATCACTTCTTGGGAAGACATGAGAAATTTTTTTCTTAAGAAGTATCAAGCCTATTGTAGTCCTATAGATTCAAAGGAATATATTTTCAGGACGTCTCAACAAGAAGATGAGAGTTTTGAAGAATATTTAGAACTATTTTTTTATAATTTAAAAAAAATCAAAACAAGACTCTTTAAATCTTGATACCATTCGAACAACTTTTCCCAAAGGTATATGAGGTGAATAACTTGATATTCTCAACGTAATGGGAGAAGGAGACATCTCATATTTACCATTTGAGCAGATTGCAGAATTATGTCAAAAATTATTCGAGAGGAAGAGCCAAAAGTGGGAAAAGAGATGTAAATTCAAAAGTAACCAAATCTACAATAGGGAGCATAACTACAGCATAATTAGGGAATTTATTTTAGAGTTTTAAAATTGATATCTTGAGCACATTAGGGACACAGGTCGATGTACTAAAATCCAAGAAAAAGCAATATGAACAAGATCATGTACTATCAATATTTTGTCCTAAATGTAGAAAGAAACATCCACTGAAGGAATGTCCTTTAGAGAGTATTCAGGTTTGTGGACTACGTACAAAAAATCATTCAACTAACAATTGTCCAAAACTCAAGGAGTTGCAATTAAAATCAATGGAAGAGGGAAAAGGGATTGACTCTCTCTACTATTTGGCACCTATAAGACCTTGGTAACCATGGTTTACAAGTATGCCTCAAAATTTTCCTCAACAATTTACTCAAAAAATTCCTCAAAATTATCAATATCCTACTCAATCCTCATGGAATGCTCCTATTCCATGGCAAGCTTGGCCTCCACAAAAAATCCAAATCCAACCTTCACTGAGTTAGTGAGGATATGGTTATGGAGCTCAGCCTCCACAACAATTTTACCCTCATTAGCTATATCAACAACAATACCAACCTTATCCTCAACAGTCATACCAACAATCATATCCTCAACAACCAATTCCATATCAACAATTCCAGCAACCCCCTCAATCAAAAACATTTCCACAACAACCAGTTCTTGAACTAACTCAACCTTAGTAGCTTCAGATTCCATCTAACCAACCTCCAAATAGACCAACTCAACCAGTAGAAAATCCGAGTAACAAAGTGGAAAGGCCAATTTACAATACTGAAGAAGGAACGTCATACTCCATCCTTCCCATTCAAAACATCCAATTAAGGTCTAGGAAATTTTTACAAAAATACTCTCCTGTCATTATAGAAGAAAAATTTGAATAAGGGAGAAATCCTGAAAAGCATGACGAAGAACATCAGATTTAGAAAAATAGAACAATAACAACTCAAACACATCCTTTTCCGGAAATGTTAGTAGAGAAAAAATCTATAGTTCCTCTTTACTGAATTTGATATTTTGGATCAATTGAAAAATTATTATGTTAAAATCCCTTTATTGCATGCTATCAAATATATTCATATCTAAACAAAGGAAATTATGGAATTATGCATAGAAAAAATGGTAAGAAAAAGAATTAACCACCTACAATCCACTTCATTGGGAAATTAGGGAGTCTAATGCCAAAAAATACAACAATTGAGAAATACGTTGACCATGGAATACCTATGGTAGCAATTTAAATCAACAATTTCTCATTCTCAAAATCTTTAATTGACTTAGGAGATGTTATCAATGTCATGAAAACTGAAACTATGAAGTGTTTAAACTTTCCCAATAGCCGACCTACCACTACAATTTTGGAACTAGCTGATACATCCAAAGTAGTGCCAGAAGGAGTACTTGAGGAAATCATTGTTTCTTTGGATTCATGGGAATATCCTGTAGAATTCCTAGTCCTACAATGAAAGAAAAATTTAGGATGCCATCCTTTAATCCTTGGTAGACCATGGTTAGCCACAGCATATGCCTTCATTGGATGTAGATCAAGAAGTATGATCATATCACATGGAAATGAAAGGAAGCACATAACACTCTATCCTCTTGCTCAATATCCATATCTATTATCATGGCCTGATGAAAAAAAAGAAGAAACTCAACCTATCTTAATCAAAAATCAAGTCATTGATTTTAGAGAAGAGGACAATGAGGACTTAATGGATATTTTCATTTCAGAACTTGATATTTCTGAGCAGTTTAGAACCATCTAATATGAAGCTGCAAGGCAACTTTTGAATCAATGTTTTCAGGAAAATTTCACTATTAATTCATTGCAAACATCATTTGAAGCTATTTTTCCTGTTAACTCAATCACAAGCTCTCAAAGTAAAATAATTCAAATCACCCCCGAGAGGAATCTTAATATTGGAAACAATTTACAATCGTCACAAGAAGAAAAATTAATTGCAATACTAAAGAAAAACTCAAAATATTTTCATGGGATTATACATATATAGAGGGAATCCATCCAAAAGCATGCATGCATCACATTTACATGAATTAAAATATCAAACTTGTAAGACAACCACAAAGAAGGATGAATCCAATGATGAAAGAGATAGTAAAAGAAGAGTTGCATAAACCATTGTAGGTGGGTTTTATCTACCCTATATCATACAGTCAATGGGTTTCTCCCTTATTTGTAGTTCCCAAGAAAATTGGAAAATGGAGAATCTATGTAGACTATAAAGAGTTAAACAAAGCAACATTAAAGGATCATTTCCCACTGCCATTCATTGATCAAGTCCTAGATTCATGAGCAGGGAAAAAGTACTTTTATTTTCTTGATGGATTTAGCAATTATAATCAAATTAAGATAGCATTAGAAGATCGGGATAAAAATACATTTACTTGTCCTTTGGGAACATATGCTTACAATGTGTTACCTTTTGGATTATGTAATGCACCAACTACTTTTCAAAGAGATGTCCTTGCCATATTTGTTGATCTTATACATGAATGTGTAGAAGTCTACATGGATCATTCACTGTTTATGGGAATACATTTGCTGATGGTTTAGACAATTTGGAAATTTTTTTACAAATATGTATTGACACTAATCTATCTCTTAGAAATGAGAAATGTTTTATGATGTTAACTGAGGGGATAGTGTTGGGACACTTGTGGAATAAAGGTGGATGCAACAAAAATACATATAATAGTAAACTTATTACCACCAAAAACTCAAAAATAAGTAAGGATTTTTCTGGGTTATGTAGGATATTATCAAAAATTTATTGAAAATTTCAATAAGATAGCCTTGCCTTTATTTAAATTGCTTACAAAGGATGTAGAGTTTCAATGTAACACTAATTTCCAAAATGAATTTGAGAAATTAAAGTAAAAATTGTCCACAACTCCAATTCTTAGAGGACCAAATTGGTCATTGTCATTTCACATATCCATAGGTTCATCGGATACAACAGTAGGATCATCATTAGGGAAAAAAGAGAACCAACAACACTATGAAATATACTTCATAAACAAAAATTTAACTCCAACTGAATTGAATTATACTGTTATTGAAAAAGAAATGCCTTCTATAGTACATGCAGTAAATAAATTTAGGCATTACATAATAGGGAATGAAGTTTTCATTCACACAGATCATTCCGCCATTAAATATTTAATGAATAAACCCATTACTAATGGTAGGATTACTAGGTGGGTGTTATTGATGTAATAGTTTAACATTATTGTCCTAGATCGATCGGAAAGGGAAAATCAAGTGGCAAATTTTCTATCTCAACTTCGTATATATGGATAGATTGTTCCTATTTCAGATATCTTTCCTGACAAACATTTATTTGCAATATCAGTTGTAATTCCATGGTATGCTGATATAGTCAATTATTTATGAACAAAAGAACTACCTCCACATTTTACATCAAGAGAAAACATAAAAGTAATTAGAGAAAGTGCTAGATATACATGGCTTAATGGAGATCTATTTATATTGGTTCTGATCTGATCATAAGACGATGTGTAAGACAAGATGAAATAATAGATATTTTAAAATCTTGTCATGATGAGCCTTGTTGTGGAAATTTTATAGATAAGAGGACAACATACAAAATACTCCATTTGGGATACTATTGGCCATCAATCATTAAAGACCCCAAGAAATATTTCATGAGTTGTGAAAACTGCCAAAGAATGGGCAAACCAATAGCATATGATGAAATTCCTCGGAAGCCACAATTCCTCATAAAACCATTCGAAAAGTGGGCATTTGATTTTATTGGGCCTATTAATCCACCGTCAAATGGAAAAAAGTACATCTTGGTATGTACTGACTATGTCACTAACTGGGTGGAAGAAAAAGCATTGCCTAGAGCAACATAACATATAGTGGTTAATTTTCTCTATGAGGAAATTGTTATTATGTTTAGAGTCCCTAGAGAAATTTTCACCGATCAAGGAGCACAATTTACTTGTAAATTGGTTTAAGACATAGGAGAGAAGTACAAAATCAAGCATTGCAAATCTACACCCTATGATCCACAAGCCAATGGCCAAGTGGAGTCTAATAATAAGAATCTTGAAGCAATAATGACTAGACCATGAGAATGAATAGAAAATATTGGTCAAACAAGCTTCATGAAGCTCTATGGGCATACAAAATCACTTGGAAGAACACAACAGGTTTCACTCCTTACCAATTGGTTTATGGTAAGTAAGTCTTACTCCCTATTTAATTTCAAATTCACACTTACAAATTGGCAGTTGACTTAGGGATGTACTTGGATGAGGCACAAGAAGAAATAATAATGCATTTAAATCAGTTGAATGAAAAAAGACAACAAGCAATACAACATACTCAGATTATTCAACAACAAAGAGCAACATGGCACGACAAATTCATCAAGAAGAAGCAATTCAAAGTGTGATTCTGGGAATTATTGTTCGATTCAAAGTTCAAAGAATTTCAAGCTAATTTTACAACACACTTGCTTGGCCTATATGAAATTAAATACATATATAATAATGGTTCAGTCAAAATTAAAAAAAAATGACGAAGAGAAGATTTCATTTTTGGTAAATGGGCATAGGTTGAGGTTATATAATAAGCCTATAAAAAAAGAATATTTCTTGCAGAAAATGGCACAACAAAGTGAGATGGAGGTGTTGGGAACACCTACAAAAAATTATCATTAAAAAAAATAAAAAAAATAAAAATAAATAAATAATAATAAAAAAATAATCAAAAAATGAAAAAAAGGGGGGGTTTAGTTGTGAAAACCAGAGATCTGGTGCAACATAAACTCGGAATTCTAATTAGAATACCAATTCATATTGGCTGATTAGAATTCAAAATAATAAAACATCATTTCTTTACTGCAGTTATCAAGTTCAAAATAAAAGACTTGAGTACAAGTCTTACAATAGCAAGGGGGAGGGAAACAAAAGAATTTAGGCCTTTTTTGTTATCCTTTCTAACTCAAAGTTTGTATGTATTTATGTCATTGGAAAAGTTTCGTTTATCCACAAAGGGACCTGAATTTGAATCCAATGCACAAAGAGACCTGAAGTTGAAGTCAATCCTTAGAGGGGACCTGAAAAAAAAAATTCATTTTTCAAGTGTCAATCAAAGAGGCTACTTCATCTCAAAGACAATGAAGAAACAATAAAAAGAGATACTTATACAAACAAGCTCTAATCAAATCAATGGAAAAATTTTTAAGTTAGAATTTTTTTTTTAATGCTTTTAATTTTGAATGGACACGTGTAATTAAAGGACTAGTTAATCTTGATGTATCCTACATAAAAATTCTTTCAGATTTTCCATAACTTACTCCATAACCTTCATTACCTTCCATACCTTCCATATTTTCGATACCTTCAAACATTAAACCATAATCATAAAGAAAACATTCTTTTCTTTCTTCCAAAAACAAGACAAAAGAGGAAAGCATAAAATAATCTTTGCAAAAAGAGATAATAAGAGGGTTAGTATTAAGAAAAATGAAAGAGAAAGAGTTTATTTTGCAAGGATTTCCTCTTAAAAAAATACAAGACATAGCATTGAAATAAAGAGATTATGTTTTAAGGAGGTCATAAGCTTTTAAATGACCCTAAAGCTGCCATTTAAAAATAAAATCCTTTCAGAAACATATGAAGAATGAAATTAAAAGAAGACAAGAGAGTTTTCAAGACCAAAACAATTTCATGCATTAAATTATTACAAGAAGAATGGAGTTATCATCGTTTTATTATTTTAATAGGGATCCTTCTTAAATAAAAATGAAATCATTCTCGTTTCATTATCATCAAAAGAAAATGCCCTGTTCGTATCATCAAAAGCATGGAGACTTAAAAAATCGAATCATGAAATTGCTATCATACATTTTTGCCTATAGTTCGGAGAAATAAGATACTGTACAATTCAATTATGATTTATGCCTACAATTTAGTTATGAAGTCTGCCTACAAATTCAATGATGATTTATGAATATAACTCAAAGATGAAATGACTTCCTATAGTTTGTGATGATGGGTCATCCTACAACTCTAAAAATGAAATAAGATAGCTCAAGGAAAGTATATAAAAATCAAAATGAAATAAGAATCAAGCCTGTAAAACTCAAAAATTGATTTGACAGTCATAAGACAGAATCATAAAAATTGTCAGAAGTCTTTTGAAAGGGAATATGAAGGCATGCCTCATATAATCATTTGAAATTTTCGTGAGTTCAAAATTCGTTGAAGTGTTGTGGAGTGTTGTATTTTAAACCAAATTTCCAAGAGTTCAAAAGCTATGGAGTGGTGTGAAGTTCAAAGTCTTGTAAACCAAAGTGCCATAAGTGAAAGAGATGTAAAGCGTTGTCAAGAATGCCTGTTACTACAAGTTTTGTAGAGTGTAAGTGCAACCAAAGATTCATCCAAGAAATCAAAGCATTGAAACAATAAAGAGTAGAAGAACGAGATTCATTGTTAGAACTACAAAAGAAAATCTGGAGTCAAGGAAGGTAATATATTCAAGTTTTTTCGCATAAAGATATTCATAAGAAATTTTACATGGTAGTGGCGTGTCAAAGAGGGTTATTGTAAAATTTATTTTCCGATTTTGAGGAATAATTGGTAGGAAATGCATGAAAATTGAGATTTAATAGTCAGATAAGTGCTAGAGGAACTCGACTCAAAGGAATGAAATAGATTTATATGAATCCCTTTTCAAATCAACTTTTGTTTCTTTTAATACATAGGAGTACACATAAGGTTGCAATTTGCAAGTCGATTTTTACAAAAAGGAGCAGAGACAGAAGGGTTTTTCATACATAGGGAAACACCAAATCGACCTCAGTTGGTATGTGCAAAGTAATGCGTCCAAGATTTAAAAAAAATACAGTGATGCCAGTTCATTTAAACAGTGACTGCAGAAACTACTATTCCAATTTTGTTTACAAAAAATTCGTTTAAAAACCTAGAAATCGAAATATGAAGACAAGAAGAGGGTAAAAATGATTTTTTTTGTTGTTAAATGAATATTTCATTGAATTCTTTTAATTTGGAATATATACATAAAAAATACAGAGTTTCAAATGGATGGAAGAAGAATTGAACTGGTTGAATTTAAACCAGAGAAGTGCACACAAGAGATTATCAGAGAACTTCAGAAGGCTGATTTGTTAGAATTTTTGGGCAAATACAATGGGTATAACAGTAAAGTAACACAAGAATTTGTCAGAAATTTTCAGAAGGGAAAGACAACCATAGGTGATGTAAACATTCCAATCACAGAAGATTACATAGGCCATGCCAAATGATTGCCTCATATAGGATATAGATATCATAGGGGGCAACACTTCAAAGGAAAAGATTGGAATTTATTTTTACAAAAATCTATAAAAGGGACTGTTAACTAGAAGAAGGGAGTTATAAGAGAATGGTTTCGAGATCTTTGGAGGGAACTCATCCTTATTGTCATGCAATATCTTACATGTGATGGAAGATACAATGTGGTACATATGTACCACATCAGAATCCTTCAACATATCCAAGGATAAGATAAGCTCAACCTTCCATATTTCTTCACAATGAATTTGTTGAAAATGATTGAAGGAGTCAGAGGGAAAAATGACAGAAAAGAGACAAGTTATTACCATCATGGATTGATAAAAATTCTTGTTGAGCACCATTTGAAAAACACAACATAGGAAAATTGGGCAAGTTTCCATGAAAGAAATAACTTCATAGAAAATCCTAAAAAACAAGAACAATCAGATGAAATCTTCAAGGCCTATACAAAATCACATTCCTCTAAAGAGATGGTATACACATCCTCATACCCCAGAACAAGATCAAATAATAAATTGGAACCAGAAAACATTGAAAAGGAGAAATCATTTATCTCCTTCCCTAGAAAATCCAAAAAAATAGTGATAGGAGAAGATCACACATTGAAGGAACCACTTATTGAGATGTAGAACATAGAAGAACAAGAAAAATTTGAAGAACTACTTATGGATGAAGCACAAAAGGAACACCATGATCTTCTTCAGAGATTGGAAAGGGAAGCAAATAAGAAACTTAAATAAATAGTACAAGATAAATGGTATGAGGAAAGTGAAAAAGAGGAATCATCTTCTTGTTCTCCATATGAGAAATTGAGCAAGAAGATCAAGAAGATTGCATAATACACATATGGGGAGACTTAAAAATCACATAACAAGGATGAGACAAATCAGTTAGAGGAACTGAAAGAAAAATTTCATATAAAATAAATAATGGAAAGGCATCTAAAGATAAAAAAATGACATGTATAAAAATAGAAACAAAAAGCTTATTGAAGAAAACAAATAGCTTGCCGATAAGACAAGAAATCTTAAGAAGCAGAATATTCTTATTTCAAAGCAGGCCTACAGATGGCTAAAGGAAAAGAAGAACTGGTAGTACAAGTATGAAAGGCAGAAAGTAAAAATTGAAATGTATAAGGTGGGGGAGGAGAAACAGGAGAGATAGAGGCTCTTCTACATGCAGCTCAGATAGAGGAAACCACATCAGCATCTGGGGAAAGAAGGAGATCCAAGATGATGAATCAAGCATGAGGACATGCTTCATGCACATCAAGGGGGGGGGTGCTTGCTTCCGATTTTAACTTCTTTTACCCTATACATTTTCATCATTTATCACTTTTTATCATCATATTATCATCATAATCACCCATTTTTCACATCAAGGTAGATAAATCATGTATTTTAATTATTTTTTGTGTTTTAGTCAAAATTAAGCATTAAAATTAAACTATGACAAAATTGGAAAAGCATGTACTAGATCATTTGAAGTAATGGTTGCAGGACACTTGGGCTCAAACCAAATGCATAGCTGGAAACTATCGGAACCAAGGATGGGTGAACACCTATTGGTTCACACCAGAACAACTTGATTAGGGTCGGTTAACGGTGGTCAAACCAGATTAGCTATTCAGAAATAACTCCTGACTTGAGCATGAAATATGGGAAGAATATGATTTTAAGGGATTTTTCCCAAATTTTAGAGATAGGAGTATTGAATTCGACTTTTAGGCCTTATCTAAAGATATCATAAATGTATTTGAACACTTTTATTGAACTAGTTACACAAGACTTGTATAAATATGTGATATTTAGAGGAGGAAAACATCTCTTTTAACTATGTGAATTTGGAGACTTTTTGAAAATTATTAAAAGAAGTTGGTTAACAGTTCTTTTGCTTCTTTTTTGTTTTATGGATGATTCTTCATCTAGGTTACAAATATTATTGAGCTGATATCCATCTAATATGCATAACAGAAGCATGGAGGGCCACCATTGTGAAGACTATGCACTAGTTTCTTCTTGTTTGGTATCATTTTGATTTGTTGTACTTTCCATTTCAGATTTATGTATCTTCATTTTAGTTTGATGTACTTCCTTTAAGTATTAAATTCTTGGCTAAATTATTCTTGACATGTTTGATAATGAAATATTATGAATTGACCTCTCGTAAGAGAGCTTGGTGTTTCTTTCACTGTTAGTAGGCTAGATTTATCCAAGGTTGCTCATCTTATTTATATTTTGATTAAGTTATTGTTCATATGTTTTCTTAAGAGATATTATGAATTGACTCCTTGTAAGAGAAATTGATATTTCTTTCACAATCAATAACTGAACTTGTCAAAAATTTTCATTTCATGTTTGATTAGTTTGTTGTTATTTGATTCATTAAGAAAAATTGATAATCTGGAAGTGTTAATCTTGCCACTAAAGGATTTTCGAAACCTTCTCTTGTAAGGGATAATGAAGCTTGTTTGGTACTCAAGGATTCCAATTAGTTAGGTGTTAAACTTGTAGAAACTTCCTCTAGCTCATATATGTTGGAGTGCTTCTAAGATTACGAAAATCAGATTTATAAAATAATTAATGATCTAATTTAAAATCATAAATTGGACTAACAGTGTACAGGTTGTACATGTGGTTCTATGTGCAGGAGGTGTCGTCTACATGTCATGCATGTGGTGCTATGTAAATATGGTGTCGTTTACATGTCATGCATGTGGTGTTGTGTACATTTGGTATTGTATACACATTGTATAGGTGGTGTGGTGTATATTTGGTGTTGTGTACATGTTGTGTAGGTAGTGTTTGTACAAGTGGTATTGTGTACATGTTGTGCATATGGTACTGGTATACATGTGGTATTATTTGCATGTCATACATGTTGTGTTGCAGGCGTGCATTACTATGTATGAGCATGGTGTAGTCATGCTAATGCGAGTGTGTATTCGTTGTGTTGCAATTTATGTACGCACTTGTATATGTATATGTATGTGTTCTGTTATGTGTTAGATGTATGTGTTTGTAGCTGTATTTTTTTTTACACCAGGTATAGGTGTATGTATTGTGTTGTTTTGTATTAAAGAAAAAAGGAAAAAATAAGGAACAATGAAGGAAAAGTATCGATATTTTATTATGCATGTGATATGTGATTCTGACTAATGATGGTTACATGTGATTTATGATTATGGTTTATGATGATTGCATGTGATTTATGATTTTTATCTATGATGGTTTAATTTTGAGCTAACTAGATATGATATGTTCATATATGATGACTTGATCAAACAACTAGTATGACTTGTGTGACAGGAAGTAAGCAGAGGTGCAAGTGTACCTTATTGATGAGGTACCACTGAGGTATGATTTTATTTTATTTCAATTTGTTTTGAGTCTAATGGGAATTATGTGATTGGTACAGGAAATGCATGAACATGCCCGGTTGCGTGGTTGAAACTGAATGCAAGAATTAGTAACAACAAAAAAAATGAATTGAAATAGGAAAAAATATGTTGGTAATGCATTTAAGGAACAGGGCCATTGTGGGACACTGGTACCCAATATTGTCCATTGATTTTCATGAGCATGGTATGATCAGTACGATGGTTTTGAGGCACGTATATGCCTTGGTTTTTTGTTATTCTGAAGTGAGGAAGCCTTTCCAGGGGATGGACTGCCTGCGATGGGGGTGCCACTGGAACTTGGAAGGTGAGTGACTGCATGGAAGGGTGTGACCAAATTTCCCGAGGGATTGTGTCACAGATAAGGGAAGGTCGGGATTGATTTTTTTCATCATTAGCATTCCCAGATGGAATCATATGCATATTGGGAGTGTGCCCTGGAACAATGAGCCACTAACTATTCAATGAGAGAAAAAGTGGCATAGGATTGTAGTGTTGGACATTAGATGAAACTTTGACTATGCCAGTGGATTATGGACTTACTGGGAAGGAGGTGAATCTCGATACTACTTTTGGGGGTGGATTCTCTTGTTTGTGATATGGGAATCATGCCCTTCTATTTGTTGGTTGAGAAAATGTGTATGTGTGTATATTGTTGTAAATATTGTATCGAGTTGGCTTATAAAGCTCCACAGACAATATGGTTATTTTTTGGTTGAAGAAAATGTGCTTAAGTATATGTGGTTGTTATTGTAAATAACGTAACAAGTTGTACTATAAATCTCTAGTACACGGTATGGTTGTCATGATGGTATTGATTTTGAAGAGGTTACTCATTGTAAATACTGCAACGAGCTATGTTATAAATCTCCATAGGAAATATGTTTTTTTTTTTGGTTTGTAAGTGTCATTGAACACCAAGGACGATGTTCCCCCAAAAGGGAGGGTTTTGTAACAACCGTGGTGAAAATGCATGTAAAATAATATATAAGACCATGATGATGGGACACGTATTCCAAGATGAAAGGTGGGAAAAAATATCCTAGTTGGTGTTCACTTTAGTTTATTATGGAAAATGAATTTGGCAAAGGCAAAGGAAAAGGCTTTGGAATGGCATGAGGCATTAATTGGCATTTTATTTATCAAAATAATGGAAATTATGAGAAAAGCAAGGTGAAAGGTCACAAGTTTCATGTGAGGAGGAAATTGAAGGAAAATAATGGAAAATGAAGAAAAGAGAGGCCTATTATATAAAAGGATTATGATGATCAGTGGGTAAGCTTTTTTCAGTTCAGTTTTGGAGCTCTCATTATTCTCTCTCTCGCTCTCATACTCTTGGATACTTAGATTTTTCTTGGATCACTCTTGGAGAGTGTGACATACTTGGTGATTTGGAGCAAGAAGGGAAAGGAAGAGCAGGAAAGTAGAAGATAACATCAGGATCAACATCTAAAACAGGTTCTCTTTATGCACATTACAATAACATCATTTATAGAGATTACTTCATGGATGTTTGCATTCTATATGGGAATATGAAGTGAACAGGCATGACTCTTGCCTTCCACCCATTCATTTCCTCACTATATACTCATTTCAGTATTAAATTGGAGTTTTGTTTTGCCTACAAATACTTTCCTTTGCATCACAAACAATATAAAATAAATAATACATTTACAGTTATAATCAATTATTTTACTCAGCCCTTTCATTTTCTTAGCTTTGTTGTGCATTTGTCCTCTTCTGCTTGATGTACTTGTGTCTTTTATGTTTCTGCAGTTATATTTCAACTGTGTTGCATAACATCCTTTTTTGCCTGACTCGACCCATTTTTTTGCACTGTTCTGCATGGGGTCGGATCCTTTTACTTACCCGAGCCTTTCTTTGATGTTTTTAGTCTTTTCGTTTAACACACAACTGCATCTTCATGTCACTTTTCATCTTGGTCGGCTTCTTTACACAAACCTCGTAGACCCATGGGTCATGGTCCACATAACTCCCTTTACACACACAACATATTACAAATCCGGAGTTAGTTACAACCTACATACATTAGCGATCAAACAGCGCATACACTTTAAACCATACTGCACATAATCCCAAATCATGTGCAAACATGTGGAACTTCCCACTAGAGGGTCCCACTATACCTTGAACCAATCACAACTCATCGCAAATACTTGCTTGCAAGTTTCCCACTCTACCGATAACAATAAACCATAAACAATACAAAGTGCGTTATTTTGTAGTGCTGACACGTGGACTCCCTTCATCGCATCGCGTCATTCGATCCCTACCGCATCACAACCAAAACAACATACCTTGCGATGTTTTAAAGTTAAACATTAAAGTTTCCAATGTGTGATTTTACGATCCACCGTCCGTCGCTGATCTGCTACATGATCCAATGGTCCTCACCATCCGCAGTGCTAACACATGGACTCCCTTCATCACATCGCGTCATTTGATCCTTTCCACATCTCAACCAAAAAAACATACCTTGCAATGTCTTGAAGTTAAACCTTAAATTTTCTGATGTGATATTTTGCGATCCACCGTCCGTCGTTGATCTGCTACACAATCCAATGGACCTCACGTTCTCCCTCCATCTCATCGTATCTTATATTGTTTGTGTTAGTATGAATTCTTTGTCGAAGCGTACGAAAAAGAACCACTTTAGCTACGCATAACTAATAGCCCTAACAACAATAATGGCTGCAAAACATCTTCAGATCTGCTTTTTACTAGTGACTTTCGTGGAAGAGACAATAAAAGAAAAAAGTAAATTCTAGAAGCCTAGTTGGTCGAATATTCTCCCAACTGGAAGATTCTAGAGTCACAATCCGTTCGATCTTTATCCCTCCAGTATTGGAACTTCACCCTTGGTTCATGGAGCTCAAATCCTTTCATGAAAGGAATCCATCCCCCTCTTCATGGAACTAAAACTACCTCCATTTTCATATAAATTGAGTTCAAGTTTCATAATTAAGGGTAGACACATGTAGATACCAATGTGATTAGAGACTAATATATACATTTTCTAAGCTGAAGAGAGGTCATAAGAGTGCATACTTTCTACACTAGTGAGTTGTTGTTGGCATGAGAATCATCACACCCTTGTGTCTGTAACTCCATGATGGTATTCAGAGAGGAAGGCTTATCAGATTGAAGGAGAAATGATTGTTCAAGACCCCTGGAGAAATATGTACAACATCAAGGCATCAGGTTGTAAGATTACTTTTTTTATTCAAGGTAATACATATGGATCTATTTTTCTCATTGCTTTGTTTCTATGCTTATGGAATAATGTCAATACTTAGACTTCTTGATCAATAAGTTGGATTAGCATTTTCTGATTATTATATGTTACAGATGCGTTGATTCTTTGTCTTGTCTTTAATTGCAGGTTCTACTCATTGGAGAAAACACTTTGAAGTGACAGGACAAAAATCTACATCAAACATTTGGATTTCAAGGTAGGGGCATGTCCTCTCTACTTTACTATTATAATATTTGAATGCAATTAATCTAGAGGAAAAGTTTTTCAAATGGATCTTTGTTTCTAGTTACTCGCTGAGTACTAGGGAGATCACTCTTATCCGCAAGAGGAATTAATCCATATAATAGGATTGGTAATGTTGAGGAGTGCATCAATGAAGTGAAGGTAGTGTGACTTGTGACATGCTAGGATAAGAATGGATAGTCAAAAGACACTAGAGGCAAGGTTTCTTTTGGGATCAGTGCGTGGTCTACGAATGTACAATGCTATTATTGTGTATATTTTGTGCATGTTTCATATTCAGTGATTGTATCTATGGTGATGTGTAATGTTGCATATGTACTATTGTGTACATATGATGTTGTATGCCTATTGTATATATGGCGTTCTGTGTATATTACATATTCAGTGCTAGGTACGTGTTAGATATGCGGTGATGTGTACATATCAAAATGTGTGTATGTTGGATATGCAGTGTTGTGTGCATATGGTGGTGTGTGCATGTTGGATATGCAGTGTTTTGTACGTATGGTGCTATGTACATGTTGAATATGCAGTGATATGTACATATGGTGTTGTGTACAGGAGATGTCGTGTACATGTCTTGCATGTGGTGCTATATACATATGATGTCTTTTACATGTCATGCATGTGGTGTTGTGTACGTATGGTATTATGTACACATTGTACAGGTAGTGCAGTGTACATTTGGCATTGTGTACATGTTGTGCAGGTGTCGTGCACATGTGATTTTTGCACACATTGTGCAGGTAGCTGTGTTGTGTATAGATGGTACTATGTACATGTTGTGCATATGGTACTAGTATACATGTGGTATTGTGTGCATGTTGTACATGTGGTGTTGCGGGCATTCAGTACTATGTATGCATTCGTGGTATAGTGACATGTGTATTCATTGTGGTGTACTCTTTATATGTATATGTATGTGTATGTACATATATTCTGTTGTACACTAGGTATAGGTGTATTTTGTTGTGTTGTACACCAAGTGTAGGTGTATGTGTTATGTTGTATGTCAAATGTGGGTGCACACATTGTGTGGTGTCGTACGCCCTGTGTGGATGTATGTGTTGTGATGTACGCTACATGTATGTGTATGTGCATGAAGAGAAGCAAGGGCACTAGGTGCTTGCCTGGTGTGGAAATCGATCAAGTGTGGGTACAAAATAACAAATCCTTAAGTAAGGATCGATGAAGTATAAATATCGGTATTTGATTTCATCTTTATTATGCATGTGATATGTGATTTTGACTTACGATGGTTACATGTGATTTATGTGATCCGAATGGAAAATGGCATCAACCCATGGTATTCATCTACCCATGTTATCCATCCACCCATGGAATTTACCCATGGTATTGTAAATGGCATCGACCCATGGTATTCATCCACCCATGATATTTATTCGCCCATGGTATTGTAAGCATCTGTTGTGTATTCTCTCATTACGATTTACCCATGGTATTGTAAGTGGTATCTACCCATGGTATTGGCCAATGGTATCTACACATGGTATTGTAACTCAAAAAGGCTATAAATAACAAGCCTCAGTTTGTAAAAGGACAGATTGTCCGCCACAATGAAGCTTCTACAATTATTCTCTATTTTAATAAAACAAGTTTCTTTGTGGTTTTATTTTCTTTGTGTTCTCTCTTTTTTCTGGCATTCTAATTTTGCAGATCTGGTCACATCCATTTCATTTTTTTTAGATCTTGGGGGCCTCCCCCCAAGATCTATATCAAGCAGGACAGGTGTTTTTGTCCGTTTCTTTCTCTGTTTTTATTTTCATGTCCCCAACGCGACCAGGGTATAAGGAGTTCAACCTCGCAACCCCAACGACCCCCCATGCCGGAAGGAAAGAAAGACAAGGGAGCAGGAGATCCTATCAAAATATTTCTCGAGGAGGCCTTCGAGAAATAGAGGAATGCGATGATGTCCTAGATCCTTCAACGATTGCCCACCGACGACACATCTACATCCAACATGTCCTCCAACAGGTCCGTGACATCTTGGACAAATCCAATACCAAGTTTAGAAAACCCTTTCCTGCTAGAACTTAATGCAACGAAGACCATTGCTTCCTAAGGAGGGAGGATTCAGGTGGATATCATGGCTTCCCACCTTATTCCATTTTGGACCCGCATCAATTCTTTCGCTTTTTCAAGCCAAAGATGCCTTACTATTTTTTAGCGCTTTTTCTAGTTGTAGGTGCACACCCGTAGCCATTTTGGGGACTTAATATTCTAGATGGATATTTGCATACATCCACCGAGTCCATTGGAACCCCCACCATCAGTTCTTTCAGCTTGTAATTTTACACAACTTACTATTTTTAGTAGTTTTTTGGGTCCCCGAACTTTGAAGCCGTTTTCGAGGCCCTAAACGACGTTTTTTGGGAAAAAAGGAGCAACATGGGTCATAGACCAATGTTTCTCAATAAAATTTGTAGATCCCTGACAGATATTTCTAACGAGTTATCGAGCACGTCAAACCCGGGAGATCGGACACCAAAGTTACGCCAAAGTTACGTCCCCGGGAAGTTGAACCACCAATTTACCCAAACGGGGCCCACAGTTTTGGCGCTTCATCTCCTACGGTTAGGGTTTTGGACGTTTCGGATTCTACATTGTTTCTCAAAAATAAATAGGCCCTCGAGCCTCATTGTAAGACAGTTCAGGGGGCTGGGAGCCGATACATCTCTTCTCAGAGATAAGCGCTACCAGTGCCCTAGCTCACCACATCTCTATCATGTCTGCATTGTAACACAGTTCAGGAGCCGCCACATCTCTTCTCAGGGATACGCTACCAGTACCTTAGCTCATCTATTTCCATTATGTCTGTAATAGGCCTGCGAGCCTCAATGTAACATAGTTCAGAGGCCTGCGTACGCTACATCTCTTCTCAGAGATACGCTACCAGCGCCCTAGCTTGTTTCCATTATGTTTGTAATCTTATTGCAGTCATTCTTTTATTAATAAAATGAACCACTATTTACCGCATCTCCGTATCTATGGCTATATGTGTATTCTCGTTGCATCTACATAAAATCTGGGACGTTGGTATCGTATTCTAAAGTTACGCTCCATGGCAATGAGGGTTTGAAACATATTTCAGTTTCAATGTTTTGCAGCAATCTTCCGCAAAATCCATTAATGTTTTTGGGTGGCGAGTTTTCAGATCAGATATGAAAATTTTGGTGAAAAATTTGCAAAAACGAAGACCAGATCTGGATTCCTTGTGAAAAAATACTCAAATTCAAAAAAAAATCGGCCAAATTGGAGTTCAGATGAGGAAGATATCGCTGATTCAAAATCAGCAATATTGAAGCAATTTTTCTGACGACAATTCATGGACGGCGGCTCTCCTGTCATTTTTCACAATTTTTAGTGAAAAATTTCAGAAGGATGGATATAGATCTGAACTCCTCTTGAAAAATCACCCAAGTTCAAAAAAAAAATCGGTCGAATCGGAGTCCGGATGTGGGAGTTATCGTTGATTTAAAATCAACTATTTTTTCAGAAATTTTGTGACGGCGAAACAGTTCCAGCGCGAATCTGAGAGTCTACAGTCTCCAGATAGTGGTTTTGAACACATGGGAAGATGCAGAATGATCATTCCATTTCCAAAAATAGGTTATAATAAATATTCTGAGTTATATTGACCGAGTTATTCTCATTTTAAATCAGGAGCAGCATTCGGAGCGGGTTCCCTTTGGAGACGTGCCCTCCCACCCCGCTTTAGTAGGCACCTGCTTCATCATAGCAGCGTTCGGCTTGGGTTATTTGGAGACGTTCCCTCCCACCCCAAGCTATGTAGGCACCTGCTACTTTATCAACAATCAGCATCACGGTTATGGGTCAACCGCACAAAATCTTTTTCATCGAAGTCCATTTGCTAGGCCGCACACTGTTAGTCACACAGTTGGTCACAAGCATTACAGGGTATCTCTATCCTCGGATCTTCGTTTGTCATGGTTTTGTTTCATCCACAAACCCACACTTCATCGAAGTCCATTTGCTAGGCCGCACACTGTCAATATCACAGTTGGTCACAAGCATTACAGGGTATCTCTATCCTCGGATCTTCGTTCATCACGGTTATGGGTTAACTACACAAAACCCTTCTCTTCAGTGGCTCTTCATATTCAACAAAGGCTTCTCAGGAGGGAACTTCACACAATGGGGACCATTTCTTCTTAAGGAGGGAGGAATGATCCGAATGGAAAATGGCATCAACCCATGGTATTCATCTACCCATGTTATCCATCCACCCATGGTATTGTAAATGGCATCGACCCATGGTATTCATCCACCCATGATATTTATTCGCCCATGGTATTGTAAGTGACCCATGGTATGTATCCACCCATGGTATTCATCCACACATGGGATTTACGGGATGGTATTGTAAGTGGTATCTACTCATGGTATTGGCCTATGGTATCTACACATGGTATTGTAACCCAAAAAAGGCTATAAATAACAAGCCTCAGTTTGTAAAAAGACAGATTGTCCACCACAATGTAGCTTCTACAGTTATTCTCTGTTTTAATAAAACAAGTTTTTGTAGTGTCTTTTGGGTAGCAGGTTGTCTCTTGTGACATGTTTTCCTGCATTCTAATTTTGCATCTTGTCAACCATTTCTCTGATTTTTTAGATCTTGGGCCTTCCTCAAAGATCTGGTTCATTATGATTGGCTGTTGTTTATGATGATTGAATGTTCTTTATGATTCTGATCTATGATGGTTTCATTTTGAGCTAACTAGATATGATATGTTTATACGTGATGGTTTGATCAAACAACTAGGTTTACTTCTGTGATAGGAAGCGAACATGATTGAAAGTATACCTTGTTGACGAGCTACTAGTGAAGTATGATTTGAGATTATTTCAAATTATTTTGAGTCTAATGGAAATCATGTGCTTGGTACAAGAAAGCATGAAATGTTCAGTTTGGGATGATTGAAACTAACTGCAAGAATTAGAAGCAACAACAAAAGGAATTGAAATAGGTAGCAGTATGATGGTAAAAGCACTTTAGGAGCAGGGCCAATGTGGGGCACTGGTACCCAATAGTGTCCATTGATTTCCATGAGCATGATATGATCGGTATGATGGTTTTGAGGCATGTATATGCCTTGGTTTTGTATATTTCGATGTGAGGAAGCCTTGCCAAGGGATGGATTGCGTGGGATAGGGGATGTCAGGGAACTTGGAAGGTGAGTGACTACACAGAAGGGGATTACCGGATTTCCTGAGGGACTGTGTATCAGAGAAGGGAAGGCCAGGGTGGATTTTTTTTGGTCATTAGCATTGCTAGATGGAATCAGATGACATTCGGAGTGTGCCGAGTCGGTAACTGTTCATTGAGAGTATAGTAGCGCAAGATTGTAGCGTTGGAATTTGGATGTAGCTTTGACTTCGACAGTTGAATTCTGGACTTCCTAGAAAGGAAGTGGATCATGGTATTAATTTGAGGGTGGAGGTGTGAGCCTCTAGATTCCCTTGTTGCAGATGCAAACATGGCATCCTTTTATTTTTTGGCTGGGAAAATGTGCATATGTATATATATGGTTGTTATTGTAAATATCGTAATGAGTTGTGTTATAAAGCTCCAGTACATGGTATGATTGTTATGATTAATTTTTCTTTTAAGTAGGTTATTCGTTGTAAATACTACTACGAGCTAAGTTATAAAGTTCCATGGGGCAGTATGTTTTCTTTTTTGACAGATTTGCTGAGGTATATTTGTGGTTGAACACCGAGGATGGTGTCCACCAAGGGGGGGAGGGTTCTTTAACAACACTGGTGAAAATTCCATGTGGTAAAGTTAAAAATAATAACCATGGATTGATGGGACACTTATTCCAAGCCGAATGTTGGGAAAATCATCCTAGTGGGTGTTCATTTCGGTTAATATGGCGAAGGAAATTGGAAAGGCAAAAGGAAAATGGAATATTTTACACATTTATTTATAAAAATAATGGAAATTAGGAAAGAAGGAAGGTGAAAGGTCACATGTTGCATGTGAGTAGGAAAATGAAGGAAAATAATGGAAAAATAAGAAAATAGAGGCATTTTTTATAAAAAGGCTTTTGAGGATCAGTTGGGATGCTTTTTCTAAATTTTTTCAATTCAATTTTTAAGCTTTCTCATTGTTCTCTCTCTCTCTCTCCCCTTCACCCTTGGAATTTTTTTTTTGGAGCACTTTGGAATTTTAGTAAGAAAGGCTAGAAAGAAGGAAAAATGAGGAAGCAAGCAAGGAGGAGTAGGAATAAATTAGCTACAATAACATTCTTTGCAGGTATTTATTTGCATGTATGATTTCCTTGCTAGATTTGACATGCATGGTATTGAATGTGGTTCTTTGTTTTCTTCGCATGGGTTTTTTCAGGTGTGACAGTGTATTCAGCCTAGCCTTTCTATTTTCGGATAGCCATGGTGTTGTGTAGTTCTCATGTTTTGGTTTAGATGGATTACAGGATGGATTCAAAGCTAAGTGAGGTGGATCTCTAGTGAACCTTGATTCAGATTGTGGGTTATGGTAAAGCCTAAGCGGTGACGCATCGCTTTAGGGCCTAGGTGCAACCTTGATTCAGATTGTGGGTTATGGTAAAGCCTAAGCGGTGACGCATCGCTTTAGGGCCTAGTGATCCCAGATTGGATTCAGGTAAATCCTGAGAGGTGGTTACCCTTTATTATGCCTAGGAATCCTTTCTAGTGAATGGCAGGATACACAATAAAGCATAGAGGGTGGTGTCTCATTTTAGGTCCTAGTGACCCCTGATTAAGACTGTGGGTTGCGGTAAATATTGAGAGACTAGGAGATAGGAAAATTCCTCATGGTGTAGGCAGAGAGAATCCAGTAATTTCCATGCTTGCTTTGGCTTAGTGATCTAGGTTGGGTCATGGTAAATCCATATTTCTATTTGATGAGGGTGAGGTGGTTTAGCCTAGGAATGCCTTGGTTGGATTTTTTGGTTAAGTCCCACATTCATGCTTGGAATATGGCACACAAGTGATTGGCTGAAGTAATATTTTTCTCACCAAATCTATGGTCGGGTGGAACATGGTAATCCTCTCTCCTATTGGTTTTTACATTCAAAATTGAAGAGCTCATTCCTTTGGTATTTGGTATGCAAATGCACTAGTTATTTTGTGGATTTCACGTGGGCTTAGATAGAGTAGGTTCCAAAACCTATAAATCATTGCATGGAGGACGCTCCACAAGGGGGAAAGTGCATGTTATACCTTTATTTATTGGAATGAAATAAACCCCATTGGGAAATGCCAAAAACCACTCAATCGGTGTCCTTGTCCTGCCTAGGAGTTCAGAAACGTGTGTCTCGGTCCCATTCAGGGATAAAAACCCCTTTTCAAAAGTGTGGTTCGAAGAAGTGGGTGAAAAAACAGTAGACATATCCATGGTATTTCAATTGTTATTATGGTAGTTAGAAGCTTATATTTTATCATTGATGATGTATGGCTCTATCTATGTTCTTTCCTATAAATGAATACACAATGTATCTATTTTCAAATAGATTGTATTGTAGCGAAAGATGTAAGGGAGCGATTCTCAGATAAGTTTGAGACCCCTATGTTTAAATATGTTGTTTATACCTATAGATGCAATGTTTGTGACATGTTTGACGAAATATTTGTCATGGTTGGGAGGGGTTGGATGATTTCCTGATGATGTGATTTCTTCCATGTCTTTGTTTAAATGTTATTTATCTTGACCTGAAGTTTCAAGAAGTTTTGGAAAGTGACCTAGGCTTAAGGGCTAAAAATGTGGCACAAATCCCAGAGCTGCAGGCACATAATTGACCTTTTGGGGCCCTAGCCACTACCTTAACAAGGAAATCCCACTGCTAAGAGTCTACAGGCACTTCCTTTTCCTCACATGCCCGTGGCTAAGGCTTGAGAGGGAAATATTTAGTCCCTCTTAAAGGTTCAAGGGATCTGGGAGGGTGGTTTACTCCCTGAAGGTTTTGTTGGTGATGTGTAAGGTGTGTTTGTTATGTTTCCATCAGTTCCACTTCTTAAGGCCAGCTACTTTGGTTTGCGTGGGAAGAGGGTGCAATTATAGTAAGGCTTCTTGGTAGTGACCTATGCAACCATTAACATGCATAAGGTCTAGTATTGTTGATGATGTATTTTGTTTTCTATTAGTTTAATTTTATGTTTTTGTATTGTGGAGTGTGTGTTTTTATTACTTGAACAAAAAATATACGTATTTAAACTGTAATACATCAACCATATTGTTCCAGATAATTTACAAAGGTAATATTATAGGGAATGAAATCTTTTTCCAATATTATATGGATCAAATTTTATTCCACTTGTGTTTCCCAAATATACCATGATGGAATGTGATTCTATATTATGGGTGCACTGAAATTATGTTCCTAGTTGTGGTCCTCATGAGAGTTTTTGTTAGTTCCCCTCAAGTCAAATATGTGTATACACAATCTTATCCCCAAAGGTTTTTCCTCTTTCATGTAATATGAAAGAAATGAACTGCAATAATCTCATCTGCATGGTTTTTCGTTAGTCTGCATATATTTTATTATGTCACACATATGGTATAATACTTGAGAATAACGTGCAATAAATATGTGTTGCGGAAAATATGTTGAATACATAGTTGTTCCTTGTAAAAAAATGTTCTATAATATTCTAAATGTTTGATATTGTAAAAAAATTCTTACTAAAATATGAAAGTTCTAACCTATTTCATATTTGTGAGTTAATTTGGCATGTGCTTACTCTGATATCAAAGTTTGAGCTTGTGAATTCCTTTAAACCCGAGGATGACCATGTCAAACCTTGTAGTACTTTCTTGCATAGCACTAAGAGTGAACCAATCCTTTAGTTATATATGAAATGATGTTTAGAATCCCTAAGCCACTCACATAATAATTTTAGATATATTTTTAAAATCAAATATAGCCTACATATGTCCGTGGATATACCTTTGTAATTTACACACTTAACATTTTAATCTTTCTTTCTTGACCCAATTATTTCTCTCTTCAAATTTCAAACAATATTTGGTCGTAATTGTTTCATTCTTCAATTCCTTGGTCATGTTTGGTCCTAGCTTTCTTATTTTACAATATCTTGATTTATTATCTATTTTTCTAACAAGTAAATTTGGATTGAAAATAATCATACTATAGCATTGTGCATATTTTGATTTCCTTAGTAAGAAAATCAAGCATTTCCACCTTCCCCATAATAGAAAAATCAAGATTTAGGGTTTAGAAATACTCTATAACCTTTTTTAGTTTTTTCTAAATCCAATCCTATGGAAGTCCTGATGTCAATGAGCTCTCGATACGAAATGAAATCCTCCACGTGTTCCTAAAAATGATCATTGACAATAGATCCACCTTTTTTTTTCCCATGTATACATTGTGGCGTTGAAGTCACCACTAATGATGCATCTTGAGTTTCGAAGGCTTTCTTTGACATTCATCAATGAAGATTAACATCAAAACTTAAATATAGATAGGCTATTGGTATGTAGACATTGATCACATGGTAGGATTTTCTTGGTGGAAGATGGAGAAGGATCATTACCAACCAATGGTTTGATTTTTTCTCCTTTATTAGATTGAAGACTGTTGACTACGATTAAAAACACAATCCTCGATATGCTTCCTTTGATCCAATGGAAAAGGGTCTTTTTCCTCTCCATGTTATTCTACTTTTGTTGAGGGAATCTTGTTCCCCCATCTTGGTCTCCTAGAACAGGATAATTTGGGGGTTTTCTATTTTGATTAAACTTTTGATTTCAGAATCCCTTTTCTCAGTTCCTCACCCCCCGCAATTCTAGGAGACAACAATCATCATTTAGGAACATATTTTGAGCCCCCACCTGGATGAGGGCCTTTAAATCCTTGTTTCCTTGGGTCTCTTTTATTTTTCAAAGCCAGAGATTTGATGACAGTCTGGGTTCCTCTTTCTTTGTCCCCATTTGTATGTTTTATCCTTACTTCAAAATTAGTCCTTCTTCCTACTCTCTTGCTAGTTTGAGGATGTTGAAATTTTTTTTTTCCATCTCATTTTCAGATCAATCATCAATTGAAGCGAAAATTTTAGGATTATATCTCTTCATGTGGTGGGAGATAAGAAATATTCCCCATATTTTTGTTTTTTCCATTCTCTCTGATCTATTTGAATTGGAATATATTCTATCTATGCCATTTATTCAACGATTGTTTTGGATGATTATTTCTCTTCAACATGCATTTCATGCTATATGGGCTCCTCATCTTTCCATTCCTTGGAATTTAAGCCTTCATTATCAAGGGGAGAAAATTGGTTGTGGGGCTCGGGGTGATTTTCACTTGCATGCAGCCCCTGAGTCATGCATTAGGCTTAATGAGGGCAGTGAGGGAGTGGGGGAGGAGGATCATCTTTCTTGGGAACCTTGCATACACCGATATCCTTACATGTTCCTCTTATTCTTTTTTAGGATTTCCATTGGTCTCCCTCTTATTTACATTTTCCTTATCCACTCCCTTTGGGAAGTTCTTCATAAAATGGCCATAATCATGGATATGCTTGCATTTGAAAGGTAGTTGGTCATAGTCCACCAACTGGATAAAGGTCTATTTGTCAAAGGCTAATTGTACCACTTTTGACAAACCCTTCTATAGATAAACTTCCATGAAGATTCGAGCACTAGCATACATGGATCCCTTCGGTTCAACTCTATCTATGTATTTTACGAGCATGTTCTCGATGTTTTTAAAGGTTTCTTTATTCTGTCAATGGAGGGGAAGGTGAGGTAACTTCACCTCAGTTGGAACCACTTTTGGGACATCATTTTCTGGATTAAAATTTGGTTTTCATCTATCCAAATATAGCCCTTGGGTGCCCATGAATAATGGGACACTTTTAAATATTAAATCTCAATATTATTTCTTTTAAAACAGGAATGAGAAGAATCCTCTTCCACAGAAAGAGGATGCCCTTTGATGAGTGGTCACTAATTTTTCTCCACCCACTAGTTCAACGTTCTTGGGGAAGGCTAGATCCCGATGAACTGACCAATGAAGCCCTTTTCAACCAAGCATAATGGCATAATTCAGGATTGATGAGTAGACGTGAATCTTTGGAATAAATTCCAATTTCTTCACAAGATGTGAGGGTTTTGGAAGTTGTGAGGCCACGTTGAGCAAAGTTTGGAAGGCTATATCAAGTGTTGGCAGTAGAGGAGGGGGGGGTGGAAGGTCCCCCAGGGAAGCAAACATAGTTGCTTGTGCACACTCCACTCAAACTCTACCCTTAAACCCTAAGAAAAAACGACCTTACTTTGCATTCATTATTAAAAAAAAAAAAAAAAAAAAAAAAAAAAACCTTATTTTAATATACAAATTTAGTTTACTTAAATTATCTCTACATATATGTGGTAGATGAATTATTTTATTAGTTTAATTATCATTTTTTTTATTAGTTTCTTAGACAGTTTATCATTTATTTTTTATTAAATTATTTTGAAATATTGATTTTAAATTTTTTATTTCTTATTATTGTTAAAGTTTTTACTATAAGATTGTTATTTATTTTTATTATATTGTTTTCATTTTTTTTTTATTGTGCATTTTATATGAATTTCCTACATGGGTTTACTTATTGGATATAATTTTCTTCTACATTTTTCTCTTCATATCATTTACTATATTATTTAACAAAAGGTGTATTAATGTTCATATTTCCTCTTCCAATAACTTTAATGTTCTTGCGTATCTAATTCTATTAGGTGTAATCATGTTTTAAGTGATAATATCCGTTAAGGGTGAAGCTTTTTTCTTCTAAACAACTTGTTATGAATAGCTTTTTCCTTCTAAACAACTTGTTATGAATTATTTAGGTATTTATTTGATCTTGTTCCACCAATTTATATATGTAATTTTCCTTTATGAAATATTTTCCCAGTGCATGACTCTCACCCTAGATTCTCGTGGATATCTAATCCAAAATAATTATATTATTAGGTTATCTTTAGTGTCTATCCTTCAATATCAATTTGTAGTTTCTTTTCTTTATTTTAGCAACATTACTACCATCTTATTATTTTTCAACCTTTTCCATAATTTCCTCCTTGAATCAATATTAAATGACATTTTAAAATCAATAGAACCATAACATAATTATTCACCTTTAATTGGTGTTTTTATTATGTACTTAAAGCTTAATTAATGATACATTGTTCTGATGGAAAATTTGTGGCCTCTGGTCCTTACCTTTTACTTATTTGATTTTTTTTCTCCATTGTTGGTTTGATCATAATGGTTATGTAATTACTTTCTCGTGGAAAGTGTGATGTGGATGTGCATGAAATCAAAATAATATACACCTATTTTTGAGCATAATGGAATTGGATTTTACTTATTTTCTTGACACAAACTTCTTTCTTCATAATGGTCATATAATTCCTCTTTTGTAGTACATGTCCCAAATAACTTTAGCATGCACTTATTTTGTAATTTCTTAAATTTTTCTTTTAAGAAACACACTTATGTTGTCCTTTTCTTTACTTATTTGATTTTTGTTTTTTCATAATCCTTCCTTCAATCTTGTCATAATGATTATATACAATGTTGTCTAATGAGGTGAAAAGTTTTCTATGGTAACTTTTCTAGATGTTCTTATTTTTTTATTTTTCCAAATATTTCCTTACAAGTGTTCCAATCTAGATTTTGAAGTTATAAATAGATTCAACACCTTCACTATGGTAAGTTTTTCATGATGTGTTTTTTTTTCTTGATCTAGGATTTCCAAAAATGTACTGGAAATATCTATATGTTTGAGGGTGAAATTGTCTCCTACTAAGACTACTCTGCTATATACTATTTTGCAGTTTTATTTTTAAATGAGAATGAGTATTTTTGGAGAATTGGTAACTTCAATAATCCCTCTTACTAGTTTGAGACAAATTGGTTTTATTGTAATAATTATATAATTCCTCTTTTGTGGTACATGTGTGAAATCACATTCACATACACCTTTGGTAACTTCCATAATCACTCAAAAATTGGTTTGATTGTAATAGTTATATACTTCCTCTTTTGTGGTACATGTGTGAAATCAAATTCACATACACCTTTGGTAACTTCCATAATCCCTCCTAAGAGTTTGAGACAAATTGATTTGATTGTAAACGTTATATACTTCATCTTTTGTGGTAAATGTGCAAAATCACATTCATTTACACCTTTGGTAACTTCCATAATCCTTCCCAGGTGTTTGAGATAGATCATAATGGTTAAATTCTTCCTCTTTTTTGGTACATGTGTGAAATCACATTCACATGCACCTTTGGTAACTTCCATAATCCTTCCTACAAGTTTGAGACAAATTGGTTTGATCGTAATGGTTATATGCTTTCTCTTTTGTGGTACATGCTATATACTCTTTTATGGTCAATGTTAGAAATCACGCTCAAATACTTCCCTTTTTTTTACACCTATGTGAAATTACATTCACTTGCACCTTTGATAATGGCTATGTCCTCCTTTGTGGTGTATGTGTGAAAACACATTCACGTGCACCTTTGGTAATTTCCATAATCCCTACTATGAGCTTGAGCAAAATTGGTGTGATCATAATGGCTATATACTTCCTCTTTTGTGGTACATGCATGTGTAAGATCATATTCACCTGCACCTTTGATAACTTCCATAATCGCTCCTATGAGTTTGAGACAAATTGGTTTGATTGTAATGGCTATATAGTCTTTGTTTTGTGGCACATGTGTGAAATCACATTCACGTACACCTTTGGTAACTTCCACGCTCCCTCCCACGAGTTTGAGACAAACTGGTTTGATCTTGATGGTTATATACTTCCTCTTAGTTATGGGTAGGATGAAGTTGTTTCCATGGTAAAATGTAAAAACAAATAGTCTAAAAAATATATTTTTAAGTAATTTATTGAATAAACTTATATTATATAATTTTTAAAAATTATGGTAAATTTTCTAGCTATTATTGTCATATCAAAAATATATTTCCCAATGTACAAGTTAAATATATTAATAATTTATGATTCATCATAAATCTTCGGGAAAATCACATTATCATTTGAGAACTGAAACTTACGTTTCGAACTACTTAGTGTAGTTCATCATTAGGAAATATTGATTTATAAAAAATGGAAATATCTTGATTTGTCAAAGTGAACTTTATTTTAAGAATGCTAACTTTTCAATCACAACAAATTAACTTATTTGAGAAATATTGGGTCAACATTTCAAAATTAACAATTTTTTTAAAGGTTGAGCCAATACTTCAAAATTAACAAATTTTGAAAAATTGAGCCAATATTTCCCAATGTTATATATCCAAAAACATTACATCAAAAGAATTCTAAATCACATAAGCTTAAACTCAAAAATATATTGCATTGTTTAAAAAGAACTAATAATTTAAAACCCAATAAAAAATAATAAAATATTTCCTCATTTACAAACAAAATTACATTTTCTATATATTATCTTTGATGTAGTGCTTCGACGTCTATAATATTGAGAAATATTGGGTCAATGTTTCAATGTTGAAAGGTTGACCCAATACGTTGAAATAGTGACCTAATATTTATCAACGTGATGGATAGAAACAATACATCAAAGCATTTTGAATTACATAAGTCTAAACTCAAAAATATATTATATCTTTTTTTAAAATCTAATAATTTAAAAAATTGAGATGAAATCTTGATTTGTGTTATTTAAAGTGGTTTTTTTTTACTATATATATGGATTCAACACTTTGAAAAACACAAAAAATAACATTAAAGACAACTCGTGTATTTATTTATATGGGTAACCCTGCAAAATCCAAGTGAATTACATTAAAGACAACTAGTCTATATATCTATATGGGTAACCCTGCACAATCCATGTGCCCTAGGGGTTATTCAGGGTGCTGAATCCATATATGCAGTCAAAATAACTAGTTTAAATAAAAAAATCAAGATTTTAGACAACTCATATATATATATGTGTGTGTGTGTGTGTGTGTGTGTGTGTGTGTGATGATGATGATGATGATGATGGTGGTGGTGGTTAATGTCCACTGAGACCAAACTTTGGTCTATAGGACCTAAAGAAAGAAACAGATTATTTAGATTGTTTTAAAATTCTACTTCTATGCTCAAACAACGTGGAGAAGAGTGTTCCGAGCTCACTATAATTTTGAAATGCTAAAAGGCTACAAAGGTTGGTATTGCAACCAAGATTATGAAACTAAGATCTAATGTGGATGTACTTAGGGCACTGTAAGAGAAAGTGATTTTCATCCACTTATAAATGTGTGTAACTTATAAGTGAAATAACATTTTCACATTTTTTGTTGATTAATTTTAATGAAAAATTAAGCCTCTATATTAAATTAAGCCTATATATATATAACTAGCTATTATAAATTAAATTAAACCTTTATATATAACTAGCACATTTTAATTTTCTTTTATAAATTAAATTAAGCCTATATATATAACTAGCTTCAAAATCATCACAATGAAAAACAACAAATCAACATTTTAAAACTTCTCATTTTGAAATATTAACCAATTACTATAACCAATTACTTCATTATGAATCTAACAGCATAAAAAAAAGCATTACATCAAAACATCACAAAAATCTAACTCAAAAATATATTATTTCTTTTAAAAAATAAAATATATATATATACCTAGCACATACATACATAAACACAAATACATCCCCAGCACATACATACATAACCACGAATACACAAGTAATCACCGACCAAAATACAAAGTGGTTACCGATTGCCATCTTTGACACGAGAAATGACACCAAATTATCCGATTTTCGAAGTCAATTTATGCCCCTCAATGCATATTAAATACCCTTTTCCTTCCCCAAAAATACGGCCGAATAGGCCACCGGAAGACGAAACAATTGTCACACGTAAACCAGGGCAACCAATGTTTAAACCCTCCTACCAGAAAAAGTAATTGACGGAAAATGACCGGGAAACTACAGCGACCCTGCGTTTTCCTCAATACGGAATTTATCCCGCGTTTTCTTCTATACCTTGAGCTCTCTCTGCACAGTTAAAAGGGAGTCTGCGGTCACGCGGTCCTCTACACAGCAGCATTATTTATAAGGTATGCCAGAGCAAACACTGTTTTGTAAAATTTCATTTGTGTATTGTTTAAACGGTTAATTTTGTTCCTAGGTTTGCAGACATGGCGAATATGGCAGAGGAAAATGCGCCGAAGCAGAGGAACGAGATAGATGGAAGTCGATTGAAGCTTCGTTCCATTGCTATACACAAATTTCTTCTCGACAAAACCACCGGCCTTGAGATAAGCATACGACAAGCCTGTGGTGACACCCCCGATACTAGCAAAGCCCTCAGATTGTAAGCGGATGCAGCATGCGGCATCTTTATATTTATATTTATTTTAAGCAAATTATCTTCTTTTAACCCTGTAGAGTTAGGGTTAAAGATTCGTGCAAATGCAGAGTCGATTTACCTATTTCATTATGCTCATGTATTCTTTGCATGTTAGTCAAAGAAAACAGAGTTAAAGGGTTTGGCAGTGGCGGGAGAGCCGATCCCTATGTGTTTATGGTCAGAATTAGTTTAGTAGCATTATAGGAAATTAAATATTTTTGGTCCTAATCGCCTAATTTAAAATATAAAAAATCTTCAGTCTGATTTTCTTGCTGCTGAAATATTACTTTCACCTACCTCTGTACTCAGAGCCGCCTTCCATTTCTATCTCCAGGTTATCGTACACGAGCCACTTGCCATTTTGTTGATCAGTAAAATTATTTTTCGGGTGCATGTCCTCTGTATTGAGAAAGAACAGAGTATATGCACAAAACATAGCTATTTTTGTTTAAACAGCAGAGCATTTGATTTTGTATGCATGGGAGTTTAAAAACTGAAGGATAGTGGTCCCAGACCACATGGCAGAAATCAATTGAACCACGTTGTTTTCAAGCCTATGTCAACAGGCAAATTTTCGTACCCGAAATTTTATTGAGGCGGATTTGATGAGATTTTGAGTCACACTCAGCCCTCCATACGACTGCCCAAAATCAGACCCGATACAAATCGTAAGGTGGATTTAATAGCGATTTCACGTCACAATTTGGGTGACATCAACGGGGTCTTTTGTGACCCGAAATCGTTATGTAGATTGTCTCAATTTATTTTCAAGTCAAGCGGATAATTTTCAAAGGGTTTATTTGCAAAGTTTTAATGATTTTAGTTGATCATGCGATGAAACGGTGTGTTAAATAATTAACATATTTTTTAACATATGTTATATTACATATGCGTTAGTTTTGTAATAGTGGGGCCCGAGGTATTTTAAAATAGGTTTATGTTTTTTATTAAACATTACACCATATATACATCATATGGTATAGGCCGACAACTTTTAAATAGACTTTTTGTTTTAAGTTTTAAAATAGTTTTATTTTAATATAGTTTTTTTTATTGTAAAAGTACTGAGGCATATAAAAAAATTGAAAAGGCCCGAGAGCTATTGTATTGTAAGTTTTAATTTTTACACACAGCAGAGCGTTTATTTTTATTGAAGAGACAGAGTATTTTTTCAACACACAGCAGCGAGTTGTAAATGCATAGATAGAGTGAAATTTTAGAGAGTGTTAGTTTTGTTTTGAACTGCGTTTTGAAGCAGTCAAAGTTCCTTTGTATTCCCTCAGGTAGAGGAGATTTTGTAACAAGTTTTTGAAGATTAATGAAATAGTTTTTAGAGTGAAAACTCTATCTCCAGTGAAGAAATTTTTAATATTTTCTCTGTGTTGAAGAGGGTAGTTTTTTCTCCATTTATTGTTTTGGAATTTTAAATATTCCAACATGGTATCAGAGCTAGTCCAGGCTCTTTGAAGATCAAATAAGCTGAAGGAAAGGAGTTCTTTGTTGCAGTAGCTTCTCTAGCAGTGTGAAGACTCAACCAAAAAGAATTCAAGGTATTTCTCTATACAGTTTATTGTGTTACTGTTGTAGAATAGTCAAACTTCTTCCCAAAATGTGAGGGTTTTGGAAGTTGTGAGGCCACATTGAGCAAAGTTTGGAAGGCTATATGAAGTGCTGGCAGCAGAGGGGGGGGGGGGGGGGGCGTGGGCGTTGTAAGGTCCCCCATGGAAGAAAACATATTTTCTTGTGCACACTCCACTCAAACTCGACCCTTAAACCCTAAGAAAAACTGGCCTTACTTTACATTCATTAACTAAAAAATAAAAAATAAAAAATAAAAAACTTATTTTAATATATAAATTTAGTTTACTTAAATTATCTCTACATATATGTGGTAGATGAATTATTTTATTAGTTTTATTATCATTTTTTTTATTAGTTTTTAAGTAATTTATCATTTATTTTTTATTAAATTATTTTGAAATATTGATTTTAAATTTTTTATTTCTTACTATTGTTAAAGTTTTTACTATAATATTGTTATTTATTTTATTATATTTTTTTCATTTTATTTTTTTTTATTGTGCATTTTATATGAATTTCCTACATGAGTTTACTTATTGGATATAATTTTTTTCTACATTTTGCTCTTCATATCATTTACTATATTATTTAACAAAAGGTGTATTAATATTCATATTTCCTCTTCCAATAAATTTAATGTTCTTGTGTATCTAATTCTATTAGGTATAATCATGTTTTAAGTGATAATATCCGTTAATGGTTAAGATTTTTCCTTCTAAACAACTTGTTGTGAATTATTTAGGTATTTATTTGATCCTGTTCCACCAACTTATATATGTAATTTTCCTTTATGCAATATTTTCCTAGTGTATGCCTCTCACCCTAGATTCTCGTGGATATCTAATCCAAAATAGCTACATTATTAGGTTATCTTTAGTGTCTACCCTTCAATATTAATTTGTAATTTTATTTTTTTTAATTTAGCAACATTACTACCATCTTATTGTTTTTCAACCTTTCCCATAATTTCCTCCTTAAATCAATATTAAATGAAATTTTAAAATCAATAGAACCATAACATAATTATTCACCTTTAATTGGTGTTTTTATTATGTACTTAAAGCTTAATTAATATAGATTGTTCTGATGGAAAATTTGTGGCCTCTGGTCACCACCTTACGTGCACCTTTGGTAGAAATTTCATAAAATCCATCTATGAGCTTGAATAAAATGGTGCTGATATTAATGGCTATCTATATATACACACTTTGATAACTTCACATGCCTAAAAATCTAACTCAAAAATATATTATGTCTTTTAAAAAATAAAATATATATATATATATATATATATATATATATATATACCCAGCACATACATACATAAACACAAATACATCCCCAGCACATACATACATACCAGACCAGTGATATGAGTTAAAGATTCAAGACCAGTGATATGTATGCCCTTGAGGACCCCATCCTCTCTTGCCTGATTACATAATCTGCTTAAAGCTTCGACGACAAGAAGGAACAAGAAAGGGGAAAGAGGGTAGCCTTGACGAAGACCGCGGGAAGAAGGAGATCCATTGATGATGACAACGAAAGATGCAGATTGGATGCAACCCATGATCCATTCAACCATATTTATATGGAGACCAATCTGAATAAGGAGAAGTCTTAAGAAAGTCCAGTTCACTTGATCATAAGCTTTAGATAAATCCAACTTTAAAGCAATGGAAGAGATTTTTCGAATATGGACAGAATGTAGAGCTTCCTAAGCTAATGAGACAACATCATGAATTTGTCTTTTAAACAGAAAACCAAATTGTTCCTCAGAGATGATGGAGCTTAAATGGGCTTGAGACATTGCGCAATGGTTTAAAAAATAATTTGGTAAATCAGGTTGCACCAAGATATTGGTCTGAAATTGTCAAATGAGGATGGAGAAGATGTTTTAGGAATCAGCGAAATGAAAGTTGAATTGATAGAGCTCGAAACTTTTCTAGATTTCTGAGATTCTCTTATAAATAAGAGTAAATCATCCTTGATTAAATTATAAAACCCCAGATTATTAAGAAATTATTTTGTAATTTTTTAAATGTTTCTTTTAAGAAACACACTTATGTTGTCCTTTGCTGTTTTTATTTTTTATTTTTTTTATTTTTCAAAATATTTCTTTACAAGTGTTCCAATCTGGATTTTGAAGATATAAATAGATTCAACACCTTCAGTATGATAAGTTTTTCATGATGTGTTTTGTTTTTGAAAAATCTTGATTTAATAGATTCAACACCTTCAGTATGATAAGTTTTTCATGATGTGTTTTGTTTTTGAAAAATCTTGATTTAGAAGTCCAATTCGGTTTTTGAAGATAGAAATAGATTCAACACCCTCAAAATACCTTATTGCACCTAACATTCTATAGTTTGAAAACCATATCTAGGATCGCATATTTTGCAGTTTTCTTTTTAAACGAGAATGAGTATTTTTGGAGAATTGGTAACTTCATTAATTCCTCTTACTAGTTTGAGAAAAATTGGTTTTATTGTAATAATTATATAAATCCTCTTTTTTGGTACATGTGGTAGATGTGTGAAATCACATTCACATACACTTTTGGTAACTTCCATAATCCCTCACAAATTAGTTTGATTGTAATAGTTATATACTTCCTCTTTTGTGGTACATGTGTGAAGTCACATTCACATACACCTTTGGTAACTTCCATAATCCCTCCTAAGAGTTTGAGACAAATTGATTTGATTGTAATCGTTATATACTTCATCTTTTGTTGTACATGTGTGAAATCACTTTCATTTACACCTATGGTAACTTCCATAATCCTTCCTACAAGTTTGAGACAAATTGGTTTGATCGTAATGGTTATATGCTTTCTCTTTTGTGGTACATGTGAGAAATAGCATTCACGTGCAACTTTGATAACTTCCATAGACAATGATTATATACTCTTTTATGGTACATGTTAGAAATCACGTTCAAATACTTTCCTTTTTTTGACACGTGTGTGAAATTACATTCACTTGCATCTGTGATAACTTCCATAATCCATCTTATTAAGTTTGAGACAAATTGGTTTGATGGTAATGGCTATATCCTCTTTTGTGGTGTATGTGTGAAAACACATTCACGTGCACCTTTGGTAATTTCCATAATCCATCCTATGAACTTGAGCAAAATTGGTGTGATCATAATGGCTATATACTTCCTCTTTTGTGGTACATGCATGTGTGAGATCATATTCACCTGCACCTTTGATAACTCCCATAATCGCTCCTATGAGTTTGAGACAAATTGGTTTAATCGTAATGGCTTTATACTCCACGTACACCTTTGGTAACTTCCACACTGCCTCCCAAGAGTTTGAGACAAATTGGTTTGATCTTAATGGTTATATACTTCCTCTTAATTATGGGTAGGATGAAGTTGTTTCCATGGTAAAATGTAAAAACAAATAGTCTAAAATATATATTTTTAATTATTTTATTGAATAAACTTATATTATACAATTTTTAAAAATTATGGTAAATTTTCTAGCTATTATTGTCATATTAAAAATATATTTCCCAATGTACAAGTTGAATATATTAATAATTTATGATTCATCGTAAATCTTAATCACGTTATCATTTGAGAACCGAAACTTACTTCCAACTACTTCGTGTAGTTCATCATCAGGAAATATTGATTTATAAAAAATGGAAATATCTTGATTTGTCAAAGTGAACTTTATTTTAAGAATGCTAACTCTTCAATCACAACAAATTAACTTATTTGAGAAATATTGGGTCAACATTTCAAAATTAACGATCTTTGAAATGTTGAGCCAATATTTCAAAATTAATAAATATTGAAACGTTGAGCCAATATTTCCCAATGTTATGGATCCAAAAACATTACATCAAAATAATTCTAAATTGCATAAGCTTAAACTCAAAAATATATTACATTGTTTAAAAAGAACTAATAATTTAAAACCCAATAAAAAATAATAAAATATTTTCTCATTTACAAACAAAATTACATTTTATATATATTATGTTTGATGTAGTGCTTCCACATCTATCATATTAAGAAATATTGGGTCGATGTTTCATTGTTGAAAGGTTGACCCAATACATTGAAACAGTGACCTAATATTTATCAATGTGATGGATAGAAACATTACATCAAAGCATTTTGAATTGCATAAGTCTAAACTCAAAAATATATGATATTTAAAAAAAAAATTGAGATGAAATCTTGATTTGTGTTATTTAAAGTGGTTTTTTTTTTACTATATATATGGATTCAACACTTTGAAAAACACAAAAAATCACATTAAAGACAACTCGTGTATTTATTTATATGGGTAACCCTATAGAATCCAAGTGAATCACATTAAAGACAACTAGTGTATATATCTAGAAGGGACACCCTGCATAATCCATGTTCCCTAGGGGTTATTCAGGGTGCTGAATCCATATATGCAGTCAAAAGACCAGTTTAAATAAAACAAATCAAGATTTCAGACAACTCTCTCTCTCTCACACACACACACACACACACACACACACACATATATAGATATAGATATAGATATATATGATGATGATGATGATGATGATGATGATGATGGTTAATGTCCACTGAGACCAAACTTTGGTCTATAGGACCTAAAGAAACAAATTATTTAGTTTGTTTTAAAATTCTACTTCTATGCTCAAAGAGCTTGGAGAGAAGCTTTCCGAGCTCACTATAATTTTGACATGCTAAAAGGCTAGAAAGGTTGGTATTGCAACAAAGATTATGAAACTGAGATCTAGTGACATGCTAAAAGGCTATAAAGGTTGGTATTGCAACAAATATTGTGAAACTAAGATTTAATGTGGGTGTACTCAAGACACTGTAAGAGAAAGTGATTTTCATCCACTTATAAGTGTGTAACTTATAAGTGAAATGACATTTTCACATTTTTTGTTGATTAATTTTAATGAAAATTTGGGAGATTTAAAAAAAAAAAAATTTAAATTGTTTAATCTGTAACATGTGCCCAACATATTTTTTTCACTATGTTAAATCTATTTATATATTTCAAACATCAAAAATCACATTTTTTTTTTAAAATTTAAGTGAAAAAATCTATTGCTTTTATAAATTAAATTAAACCTATATATATATATATATATATATATATATTCAAAATCATCACAATGAAAAACAACAAATAACCATTTTAAAACTTCTCATTTTGAAATATTAACCAATTACTTCATAATGAATCTAAAAGCATAAAAAAAAGCATTACATCAAAACATCACAAAAATCTAACTCAAAAATATATTGTCTTTTAAAAAATAAAAAATATACATACATAAACACAAATACATCCCCAGCACATACATACATACATACATAAACACAAATACATTCCCAGCACATACATACATACATAAACACAAATACACCATCATTCTATCCAGAAACGACACAAGTAATCACCGACCAAAATACAAAGTGGTTACCGATTGCCAACTTTGACACGAGAAATGACACCAAATTATCCGATTTTCGAAGTCTATTTATGCCCCCTCAATGCATATTAAATACACCTTTTCCTTCCCCAAAAAATCGGCCGAATAGGCCACCGGAAGACGAAACAATTGTCACACGTAAACCAGGGCAACCAATGTTTAAACCCTCCTTCCAAAAAAGTAATTAAAGATTGACGGAAAATGACCGGAAAACTACAGGCGACCCCGTGTTTTACTCAGTACGGAATTCATCCCGCCATTTAAAAAAAATGAAAAATTGAAAAAACAGAACTATAAATATGTATACATGATGAACCGAATGATACGGTACTGTCTTCTATACCTGAGCTCTCTCTCTGCAGAGTTGAAAAGGAGTCTGCAGTCACGCGGTCCTCTACACAGCCGCATTATAAGGTATGCCAGAGCAAACACTGTTTTGTAAAATTTCATTTGTGTATTGTTTAAACGGTTAATTTTGTTCCTAGGTTTGCAGACATGGCGAATCTGGCAGAGGAAAATGCGCCGAAGCAGAGGAACGAGATAGATGGAAGTCGATTGAAGCTTCGTTCCATTGCTATACAAAAATTTCTTCTTGACAAAACCACCAGCTCTGAGAGAAGCATACGACAAGCCTGTGGTGACACCCCCGATACTAGCAAAGCCCTCAGATTGTAAGCGGATGCAGCATGCGGCATCTTTATATTTATATTTATTTTAAGCAAATTATCTTCTTTTAACCCTATAGAGTTAGGGTTAAAGATTCGTGCAAATGCACAGTCGATATACCTATTTCATTATACTCATGTATTCTTTGCAGGTTAGTGAAAGAAAACCGAGTTAAAAGGTTTGGCAGTGGCGGGAGAACCGATCCCTATGTGTATATGGTCAGAATTAGTTTAGTAGCATTATAGGAAATTAAATATCTTTGGTCCTAATCGCCTAATTTAAAATATAAAAAATCTTCAGTCTGATTTTCTTGCTGGTGCAGGCTCTGGTTCTGCTCCCCCTTTGCGACCTCCAACTTCTAAAGGAAGCACAGGCGCCGGAATCGTCTGATTCACTTGTGGAGGCACAGGCGTCGGAATCGTCTGATTCACTTGTGGAGGCACAGGCGATGGATGGCGAAATCTGAAGCAATTGTGGAGTAGACGAAAATTCCGTCACTATTCTTCGTGGCGTTTAGGTTTTAATTATTCAGAAATCCCGCGTACGATGGTTGAACCTCTTAATGAATCTTTATAAAGACAGTAAATTAAATAGGGCTTGGAAGTATCGGAAAGCCCTAGGCTCTTTTTACAAACCTTGATAAAGAAGTTTGTTTAGTTTGTTTACCGTAGTTCGATGGCTCTTCTAACTTGACGAGCTATTGTTTTGTTTTGCTTATTTCAGGTTAAAAGGACCTGTTTCATTTTCTGCTTTCTGATTTGACAATATATACTCTTTTTTATAAATTCCTCTTTAAAATAACCTTACCATTCGATCTTTCAATTTGGGCCGAGTTGTGAACAATAGCGGTTTTTTATACCATGTTTTACAAAAAATACACAACTTGTTTTCTCTCTTTTATTTTGCATTTGTACATATGTACTGTTCAATGTAAACTATTTAGAAACCACTGTTCAATGTGTTCTGTAGTACTTTTAGTATCATGTTTAGAAACTACTTTCTTGCCTATGGATCAGCCTTGGATTCTGGGCCTTTTGTTCTGCCCAGAAGTTGAAGTTGGTGTAGATATGTAATATTTTCTTCAGATTTAGCAGAAATCCTGGGGAATGGGATGTACAGCTATGCATGCATTTTGCTCTGTATTTGTGCTCCACCGGAATTTATACTCAGCGGCAGATTTCCTCATACCGCCATTATAGAGGTAGTTGTAAGTTCAGAGATATTGTATCGGCCGCCTTTGTCATCCCTGAATAATAGCGAAGACTATGGCACCATTAATTTCTATGAATATCAATATTGTTCCCAGGATTGTTTGGATTCGCTTTCAAGTTATTCAATTGATGAAGAGAATATTTTTCGTTCTTGCATTGACGCCAGTTAAAAAAAAAGGTTCTTGTATTGACGCGAGTTCAAATATAAAAAAATGTTCTTCCGTTGATGAGTAATCCCCGGCCCATGTCACTGGCACTGGCACTGTGATGATGGTTTCTAAATTATTGAAAGTTAAAATATCACTTCATTTCACAATTTTGTCAAATATTGATGTATAACTCTCTGTAACTAGCTAGAATTTTCAGAGTTGATGACAATATTCAATTTTGATATTTTCAGAGTATGAAATTGAGTCTGTTTGATTTTTGCCAAACTTGATTTTGGATAGTCTTTTGACTAATGGTCAACCTGATTTTGGATGGTCTTTTGGTTTATGGGTTAAAAGTTTCAGTATTTTATGGTTATTGATTGGGAAACAATCAATTACAATTATAATTAATAATTAAATTTATCTAGATCTATCTAGACTTTGGATCTATCAAATGTTCTAAAGGATCAAATTTTTTCGAGGATAAAAAAGAATTGTATCTACATTCAATCACTCTCTAGATTTGGTAGATCCTGAATTAAATTAAGATGAATCAATATTAATTTTATCAAATTATATTTTGGCTATTAGTGATAACATCATCATATATATAACTATTAACTTGTATGATATCATCAAATCAGATCAGAGTGGAAATTGTTAAAAACATAGAAAAGATCACTTGATATATCAAGATGTCTTTCAATGGCTTGAGACTCAAATATGAACTAGAGAGAAATTATAATTACATAGCATGGAAGGACAGATCATAGGCAGTGTTGTACGACAATGCAATAAAGGCATTCATAGACAATGATATTCCTCAGCCCACGGCAATAGATGCTCAACTTCTTGAAGCATGGAAGAACAATGTAGCAAAGACAAGAAGGATCTCGTTAGAGGTAGTACGAGATCATATTGTCTCGAATCTGCATGAAAAGGAAACTCCATATGCTATGTGGAAGCCCTTAATAGATCTATCTCAAAATAAAAACGACCAAAGGAAGTTGGCGCTAAAATACAAGCTTAGAAAGATGAAGGAGGAGGGTGAGACGATACCAAAATACTTGAAAGAGTTCACTCAATGTCGAGATGAGCTTGGAAGTGTTGGTGTGAAAGTAGCCCAAGATGATTTGGCGAGCCTAGCACTTCTAGGCCTTCCCAAGAGCTGGCGTAGTTACCAGGACTTGGTGAATGGGAGGGAGAAGTTACCAGACTAGGAGTGATTATGGTCCAACTTGGTACAAGAAGAGATAAGGCAGAGCACCAAAGATGAAAAATCTTCCACAGACAAAGAAGAAAATTTTGCATTAGTAAGAAAAGGCAAGAAATCCAATGAAAAGAAGTCCCAAGGAAAAGAGGGCAAGAGAGACTTGTCCAAGGTCAACTGTTTTGACTGTCAGGAGCACAGGCACTATGCATCAAAATTTTCATTTCATGGGTATTATTGGAAGTTAAAATATCATTTCATTTCACAATTTTGTTAAATATTGATGTACAACTCTCTGTAGCCAGCTAGAATTTCCAAAATTAATTTCCAAAGTTGATGAAAATATTCAATTTTGATATTTTTCAGAGTATCAAATTGAGTCCGTTTGATATTTGCCAAACTTGATTTGGGATAGTATTTTTACTAATAATTAATCTGATTTTGGATGGTCTTTTGGCTTATGGGTTAAAGATTTCAGTATTTTATGGTTATTGACCGGTGGGAAACAATTGAAAAATAAATATATTAATCTAATAAAAATTATATAGTTTAATTTAATTTAATAAGAGAATTAATAGAGTTTGTAATGAATTAAATAGTTTTGAAAATATTATTTTTATATTTAATTGTGTCCAAGATGTTTTTTTAGGATGGTAGAGATGTTGTAATATTTAATATTTTACTTTATTTAAAATAAAATAAAAACTTAAAATTAACAATTACAATTACAATTATAATTAATAATTAATTTTATCTAGATTTATTTAGACTTTGGATCTACCAAATGTCTTAAGGGATCAACTTTTTTTCAGATAAAAGAGAATTGTATCTACATTCAATCACTCTCTACATTTGGTAGATCCTAAATTAAATTAAGATGAATCAATATTAATTTCATAAAATTATATTTTGATTATTAGTGATAACGTCATCATATATAACTATTAACTTGTATGATATCATGAGATCAGATCAGAGTGGAAATTGTTAAAAAGATAGAAAAATATAATTTAATAATATAAGATGTTAGTTAACCATAGATTTAATGAAAAATATATTTAATAAAAAAAGATTAAGTATTGATATGGTAAAAGGTAATTTAAAATGTTCAAAATTGTGAAGTATTATTAAGTTACTTTTTAATAATTAAAGTAGATTATTAATTCTTATGTTTAGATAAATTATTATATCTTATCGCAATGTGAATTATTATTTTTATAGTTTTTTCATATTATTAAATAAAATTAAAAAAATAAAATGTATGTGTTTTTATGGTGGGTTAATATGGGTGTTTTTATAAATAATTATTAGGATTATTTTTTAATGTTAATTTGGAATATTTTAATTTATATTTTTAATTTTGTTATAAAATGTTTACATGAATATAAATTTTGGTTATTTGGTATATTTTAATTTATATTTCTATTTTTTTTTTAATAAAATGTTTATATGAATTTAAATTTTGGTAATTAATGATAGATAATTGTGAGAGTTTTCATATGTATAAGAATACAAGCATATTATATTTTTTATAATATATTTGATGGTTTCAATGATAAAAATGGACTTGATTATTTGGGTGCTCTAACTTGATGCAACTTATGTAGAAAATTTGTAGTTAATTGAAAAGAATGTGACTCACTAAACATATTAAATGCTTATTCATAGTTCTACTATAAACAAGTATAGATAGGATGAAAAGAATAGATAATAAAGAAGGATATATGATGGGATTACTTGGATGATGCTTCATTCTCACAGGAAATTTTGTATTTCTACAAAACATTGCATTTCTTTCAAATATGGTGATGTGTAATGTTGCATGTGTAAAATTGTGTACATATGATGTTATATGCCTGTTGTATATATGGTGTTGTTGGATATGCAGTGTTGTGTGCATATGGTCGTGTGTGCATGTTGGATATGCGGTGTTGTGTACATATGGTGCTATGTACATGTTGAATATGTAGTGCTATGTACATATGGTGTTGTGTGCAGGCGGTGTCATGTACATGTCTTGCATGTGGTGTTGTGTACATATGGTGTTGTGTACATGCCGTGCATGTGGTGTTGTGTACGTATGGTATTATGTACACATTGTATAGGTAGTGCAGTGTACATTTGGTGTTGTGTACGCGTTGTGCAGTTGTCATGTACATGTGATGTTGTGAACACGTTGTGCGGGTAGCTGTGTTGTATATAGATGGTATTGTGTACATGTTGTGCATAGGGTACTAGTATACATGTGGTATTGTGTGCAAGTCGTACATGTGGTGTTGCAGGCATTCGGTACTATGTATGTGCATGGTGTATTCGTGGTATAATGACATGTGTATTCATTGTGGTGTACTCTATATATGCATATGTATGTGTATGTACATATATTTTGTTGTACACTGGGTATAGGTGTATTGTGTTGTGTTGTACTATGTTTTTTCCTACACTAGGTGTAGGTGTATGTGTTATGTTATGTGTCGAATGTGGGTGTACACATTGTGTGGTGTTGTACGCCCTGTGTGGATGTATGTGTTGTGATGTACACTATGTGTATGTGTACGTGAGTGAAGAGAAGCAAGGGCATTGGGTTATTGCGTGGTGTGGAAGTCGATCAAGTGTGGGTACAAAAGAACGAAGCCAGAAGTAAGGATTGATCAAGTATAAATATTGGTATATGACTTGATCTTTATTATGCATGTGATATGTGATTTTGACATATGATGGTTACATGTGATTTATGATTATGGTTTATGATGATTGAATTTTCTTTATGATTTTGATCTATGATGGTTTCATTTTGAGCTAACTAGATATGATATGTTTATACATGATGGTTTGATCAAACAGCTAGGTTGACTTGTGTTATAGGAAGTGAACAAGATTGCAAGTATACCTTGTTGATGAGCTACTAATGAAGTATGATTTGAAATTATTTGAAATTATTTTGAGTCTAATGAAAATTATGTGCTTGGTACAAGAAAGCATGCAATGCTCAGTTTGGGATGATTGAAACTAACTACAAGAATTAGAAGCAACAAAAAAAGGAATTGAAATAGGTAGCAGTATGATGGTGAAAGCACTTTAGGAGTAGGGCCAATGTGGGGCACTGGTACCCAATAGTGTCCATTGATTTCCATGAGCATGATATGATCGGTATGATGGTTTTGAGGTAGGTATATGCCTTGGTTTTGTATATTTCAATGTGAGGAAGCCTTGCCAAGGGATGGATTGTGTGGGATAGGGGATGTCAGGGAACTTGGAAGGTGAGTGACTACACAAAAGGGGATTACCGGATTTCTCGAGGGACTGTGTATAAGAGAAGGGAAGGCCAAGGTGGATTTGTTTTGGTCATTAACATTGCCAGATGGAATCAGATGAAATTCGGAGTGTGCCGAGTCGGTAACTATTCATTGAGAGTATAGTAGCGCAAGATTGTAGCGTTGGACTTTGGATGTAGCTTTGACTTCGACAGTGGAATTATGGACTTCGTAGGAAGGAAGAGAATCATGGTATTACTTTGAGGGTGGAGGTGTGAGCTTCTAGATTCCCTTGTTGCAGATGCAAACATTGCATCCTTTTATTTATCAGTTGGGAAAATGTGCATATGTATATATGTGGTTGTTATTGTAAATATCGTAGTGAGCTGTGTCATAAAACTCCAGTACACAATATGATTGTTATGATTAATTTTTCTTTTAAGTAGGTTATTCATTGTAAATACTGCAATGAGCTAAGTTATAAAACTCCATGGGGCAGTATGTTTTATTTTTCAACAGATTTGTTGAGGTATATGTGTGGTTGAACACCGAGGATGGTGTCCACCCAGGGGGGGTTCTTTAACAACCCTAGTGAAAATTCCATGTAATAAAGTTAAAAATAATAACCATGGATTGATGGGAAACTTATTCCAAGCTGAATGTTTTGAAAATCATCCTAGTGGGTGTTCATTTCAGTTAATATGGCTAAGGAAATTGGAAAGGAAAAAGGCAAAGGCATTTGTAAAGGCAAATGAAATATTTGACACATTTATTTATAAAAATAATGGAAATTAGGAAAAAAGGAAGGTGAAATGTCACATGTTGCATGTGAGTAGGAAAATGAAGGAAAATAATGGAAAAATAAGAAAATAGAGGCATTTTCTATAAAAAAGGCTTTTGAGGATCAGTTGGGATGCCTTTTCTACCTTTTTTCAATTTAGTTTTTGAGCTCTCTCATTGCTCTCTCTCTCTCTCTCTCTCCCTCCCCCCTTCACCCTTGGAATTTTTTTTTGGAGCACTTTGGAATTTGAGTAAGAAAGGCTAGAAAGTAGGAAAAATGAGGAAGCAAGCAAGGAGGAGTAAGAATCAAGCAGCTACAACAAGATTCTTTGTAGGTATTTATTTGCATGTATGATTTCCTTACTAGATTTGACATGAATGGTATTGAATGTGGTTCTTTGTTTTCTTGGCATGGGTTTTGTCAAGTGTGACAGTGTATTCAGCTTAACCTTTCTATTTTCAGATAGCCATGGTGTTGTGTAGTTCTCATGTTTTGGTTTATATGGATTACCAGATGGATTCAAATCTAAGTGAGGTGGATCTCCGAATATTATTATTTTTATAGAACATAACCAATTTATGTGTTGCCTTATTTTAGGGCCCAGTGACCCCTGATTCAGATTGTGGGTTATGGTAAAGCCTAAGAGGTGCTGCATTGGTTTAGGGCCTAGTGATCCAAGATTGGATCCAGGTAAATCCTGAGAGGTGATTATCCTTTATTAGGCCTAGGAATCCTTTCTGGTGAATGGCAGGATATACAGTAAAGCCTAGAGGGTGGTGTCTCATTTTAGCCTCGATTCGGATCGTGGTGTTGGCAACGGAGAAAATAGGTAGTCGGCTAATTCTCATGGTGTAGGCAAGAGAGAAATCCAAAGAATGTCCATGCTTTGTGTGGCCGGGGTTTAGTTATTCAGGTCGACTGCGGGTAAATCCATATTTCCCCTATTTGATGTAAAGAGTGTTACACTAAAATTGTTATCCCCACATTTGCTAGAGTATGAGCCCATTATTACCATACTTCCTCCTTTTGCAAATCTAATAACACTATCACTCCTCATGTCAAGCTTTCAAAATCGAGAAAAGTTCCAAAAATCCCTAAACATTGGCATTCACTTTCTTATCTATTTCCTCGCTGGCCCCGCACTCAAAGTCTGTTTTTGCTCATGAACCATACCATTTGCTCGGTAAGGTGGAAGTGGACTCCTCAGAACAACTCAAAAAGGCAATAAAGTAAAGATAAAAAGTTGATTTCAGATGAATTCTAGAAGATTCTAGATGGGAATTTTCGGGAATGGATACGCTTTGAGAAGGTTCATGCATCCCTCACTTGATGGAGCTAACCCCTTGATGTAAGGAGCTAATCCCTTTGAAAGAGGATTCTATCCCTTCATATTTGGAATAGAAAACCTCCTCCTTTCCACTATAAAAAGAGGCCTTGGGTAGCCTCAAAGGGAGTTCAAGCTTTAAGATATTTGAAGTTAAATGCTGTTGAGATTCAGACTTAGTTAACTAAGACTTTCTGTGAGGTTAAATCACTCACCTCTATCCGTCTTGGTTCAAAGAGTGCAATGCTTGAAAAAGTAGAAGAGATTCCTGCTTCGAACCCCAGGAGGACCTGCACGACATCAAGGCACAGGTTGTAAAGGTTTTCTTTTATTTGAAGTTAATACAAATATACTCATTTCTCTCATTAAACTGTCTATTCATGGTTTATTTCATAAATTTCTTGATCATTATGATGAGTATGGTTTATAATAATGTCTATACAGGTGCTATGTAATCTTTTTGCTTGTTTGTGACTGCAGATTCACGAGGAACGTTCTTTCAAGTGCACGGGAAGGACTTCAATGAGATCAAGCAAGCGCTGGACATAAGGTAGGCCTTACACCTATATAGCATTTTTATGAATCTTGTATGCTTAGAGAGAGATTAGTATAATTGGTTGTTTGTTGCTAGTTACTTTTAGTACTAGAGAGATCGGTCTTGTCCGCAAGACGGATTAATCTACACAAAAAAATGGCGACTCCACTGGGGAAAGAACTTGTTGTTTTTGGTTCTCTTTTATTTTTGATCCGAGGAAACATTTTTTCCCGGTTTTTGATTGATACATATCTGTCTGGGTAATTTAGATTTTCCCTGTTTTTGAAAATTTAGAAATATTTTAAGTTTTTCTATAATTTTTCCTAGGACCGCACTCTGGCTTATTTTGACAGTGCGGGCAGGTTCGCACTTTCTGTTAAGAATACAGTGCGGGACTGCACCTGTCAATACTGGTTGCCTGCGGAACCTGTAAAAATTTTAGAAAACCTCTAGATTTCTTTCTCTAGTTTATTTTTATTTGGATTTATCTCTTTGGTTTCTGTCCAGATTGATTATTGTTTCTGTCAAGAATTTTTTGTGAATGAACTCCAACAGTATTGATGTTTTGATGATTTTCTAGAAGATTTTCCATTTTGGATTGTTTTTCCACTTGGTCTTTGTAGTGATTCGAAGCTTTGACAGTTTGAAGTATCTAAGATTACATTGATCTCTTTTTGTCTTTTTGAATCCGACCTGATTGTGAAAACATCCTTTATTGAGAAATTGAGCCTTTTGTTTCTTTGTGAATCTTCGAAAAAACTTGGTTGAAAGTTTTGAATTTCATTTTTATAAAAACAAAAACATATTTTGAGTGTTTTTGATCTGTTTGTTATTCTAAACAAATAGACTCTTAGTTTGCTGAACAACTAAGGAAAACATTCTTCAAAAAAAAAAAAAAAACTTAAAGCTTTTACTCAATTTAGATTGTTTAAAATCATAGTTCTCAAGATTAGATAATATAGTTTTGAGTAGTTTTTTAATTTTTATAGCTTTCTTTCGGAGGAAAATTGTTTTGTAGCTTCAAGTTTGGAAAGAAAAAGGATTTTGTTATGAGCTTGATTTATATCATCATTGAAAAGACAAAATATTTTCTTTCAATCATTCTTCATGTTTAGAGAAGGAATTGTTTATTAAAAGAATTGCATTCTCCAAATCTTTCTTAGATAGAAGTTCATTGAAAGAAAAAGAATTGATTATCATTCTAGGTGCATTTTAGTGTTTTTTGGAAATCGAGTCTTCACATCATCCAAAGTTTCATTTCCGCACCCATTGACTTAAGAAACAGCTCATAAAAGTAACGCTTAATTAAAATTAATTTAGTAATCTTTTATTTCTAGGGCTCTTATCACCAACATAGCTTAGGCTAGTATCTTGGAGTAGGGAGTAATTAACTCTCCAAGATAGCTAAAACAAACAAGTAGACAAATCTTGCGGTAGGAAGAATTCCAATTGTTGCATGTATGCTTTGGGAAGCTCCTCTTATAGGAGTCAAGCACGAGATCATATCTGAACCAGTGGGGTAATCAATCCTTCCTCATTGGGAACGATAGATGATATACATGTATTAACAACGGTAAACCTCGAATAGACCATTGTCGAGGAGCCTGGGGTCACTTGTCGGTAAACCTTGGATTATTTCAAGGAACCTTCAAGGGGATTGAGCTTTGTTACTCTGCCCTTGCGTGTGTGTCGGATCGTAGACTGTTCCCCCAGGTATATTTGTTTCAGTTGGTAACCTTAGAGGCCATAATATTTAGGATTCTTTCCTAAGGTGACGGTGGAGGGAAGATCCCATTGTACCTGGAACAGACGTCGGCTAGACTCACTTGGACTCTCCGGAGGGTTATCTTCACTCCAGATGGTATAGTGGAGAAACTTGCACCGGTCTGTTTCATTAAGCAGGTTGTCGGGGTAACTGTTCCAACCGCCCTTTTCGTGTTAAAATTCTACTAAGTTGAATTTCATCACCAACTAGTGTTTTTAGTACGGAAAGTTACCTGTTTGTGTGTGGTTTGAACTCTTAGATTTTTAAGCGAATGATTCAATTGTTTGTTTCTTAGAGACTTTAGGTGTTTTCATTGAAATTTTTCTTTGTTTGCGTGTGATTAGATAATTTTTAATCGTGGCGGAATTGCCAAGACAATCCCGGAGAATACATGGGAAACCCCCCGAATATTCACCAGGTCAACTTGAAGGGCTTCGAGCTCTGGTACCACACAGTAGCCGTAGACTTAGTTCAACAGAAGTTGAAAGCTCTGCTATTGTTATACATCCTGATCATCAAATACCTACAACATAATACATTCAAGAACCGATTTCAGTTTCTGAAGTTACTGAAAGTATTTCTCCTTCTGGTGAATTATCTGACGAACCTGAAATCTCTAAGCCTGAAACTGAATCTTCTATTTTGGAAACATCCTCAGGATTTATTACACCAACTTCTAGCGATCCAGGTTCACCTAGGGTAAGAAATATCGTTACAGACAATCTTCCCTCTGGACTTATTTCTATTGAAGAACTTACTAATCCAGACGAAGACATATCTCTTCCCGACTCCCCTCAATCGTTAAATCTTAGGGAGCGTGAATCTATTTTCTACAGCCCCATTCGAACTAATCCTTGGTATCTCTCTTTAACGAACTTTTTAGAGAATCCAAGTCTTGCTTTTTATCCACCTCGAATTCCATTTCATCCTACACCCAGAGGTTATTATCCGTCATCTTTTATGGCTGGAGAGTCATCCATGTTTTCTCAAACGCCGGAATCATTTTTACATGGTGGTCCTTCTGTTCCTCCGGGATATCAGTCTTTGTCTGGTACTTTCTCGGGAGCAACTCCTCAACCCATCGAAAACGTGTTATCATCTGGTCTTGATGGACTTAAAATTGAAACGTCAAACGCAGATCAAATCTTTATGATGTCTGGTAATATTCCAAATCCTCAAACTCAAGGCAGTCAATTTCCTTCTGGGGGACAGCCTCAGGGAAATCAGTTACCGCCTAGGGGGCAACCACAGGGTAGTCAGTTACCGCCTGGGGGGCAACCTCAAGGTAGTCAGTTACCACCCGGGGCACAACCTCAAGGTAGATTTTTCCCAGGACAAACTGTGGAATCATATTATTTTGGGGGGCAACCCCAAGGACAATACATTCCTCAAGGTCAAACCCAAGCACAATATGCTCCTAAGGGTCCTTATCAACCCCAGCCTCAGTATGCACCTCAGGGTTATCAACCTCAAGGTCAGTACCCAATTCAAGGTTTCCAATAGCCTTCTGGTCAACCATCTTTTCAAGGAGCTGGAAATTTACCACTTCCTAATCAACCCTACGTTCAACCAGGTTTTGGTCCTTACATTCAACCTTCTATGGGACAATACCCTGGAACTATGGTGTGGGATCCGTCCCAATATCAACAGCCTTTGTAGCCTAATGTGCAGTTGCCTTATCAACCTGGACAGCCTTTAGTTTTTGGTCCAACCCAGCAACCTGTTCAGCCAGCTATTCAAACTCCTGCACCTAGTTTAGTTCAGCAGTCTGGGCCTAGTGCACCTCAGACTCCCCCTCAAACTGCTGTAACTGTTGCAACGTCTGTTCAAATTGTCACACTTGTTTCTGGAGTATCTGTAGCACCGAATTCTTCTATCCCTGTATCTGTGCAAATCCCTCAAGTCTCTGTACCTCAGTCAGGACCTTCAGTTCAGACTACAGTTCAGATGCCTGCAGGACAAGCTGGTACAAGTACAATTGTTACAAGTCAACCTCAATTTACGTATCAACCGTACCAGGGACAGCCGCAATTCGGTCCCTATGTACAGAACCCAAGCTATCAGTATCAACCGTACCCTGGTTATAATTATCAACAACCTCAGTATGGTCCGATTCATCCTGGTTTTCCGGGAGGTTACACAATACCTAATGCAAATCCGATTCCTAGTTATCCTGGGTATCCACCTCCTGGATCTGCTTTGGCTTCTCAAGGTTTTCGTGACCCTAACCGTCAATTACCATTTATCGCAACTTTGGACTTACCTGATTTGACGCGCCTTACAAATGATCCTATTTTTTATTATCAGAACTGGCCGCCAATGCCTCATAAGTTGCCCAGTGATATACCAAAATTTGAAGGTAAGTCAGGAGAGGATCCATCGAACCATGTTATGACTTATCACCTTTGGTGTGCATCTAATTCAATCATTGATGATTCGATTCGCTTACGTATTTTCCAAAGAACCCTCATAGGTCTTGCTGCCAAATGGTACATTGAGTTGCCACGAGGCTCGTTTCATAATTTTAGTCAGTTAGCAACATCTTTCTTGACTCATTTTCAGTTGCCTGTCAGATACGAAAATGGCACAGAATTATTAACTTCGCTAAAACAATCTACGTCCACGTATATTTCTGATCATATTCATGAATGGCGACGTAGACGACGTTTGGTGAAAGTTTATATTCCAGATCAAATTTTGGCAGAATGGTTTGTTAAATCATTGTTACCCAAGATCACTGAAGATGTAGCTAAGGCTGGTGTTGTTACTGAAGAGAAAGTAATTGCCCAAGCTCAGTACCTTGACCTCGTATATACACAGTCAGGTACTTTACATGAGAAAATTCCCGATCTTCCAAAGCAAGGTCAAATAGCTGCAGCTCCTTCAGGGTCTCATGCCGCTGACGGTATGATTGGTACAGTAAATTCTAAAAGTAAGAAGAAATCTTCAAAGAATTCTTCTCCTATTATAACTTTACCAGATTCCCCGAAAGGAGAATCTTCCCCTGAAGTTTCTGCCGATATTCATGTCGTAGAGACATCTACGACCAAATCGAAATCCGGTGGTAAAAAGAAAGGGAAGAATAAAAACAAAAAGAATTCGAAAGAGAAAACTAATAAAGATGAATCCAATGACGAAAAACGTAAACCTCGCTATCCTTGTTTCATTTGTGAACAAGATCATTTCACGAAAGAATGTCCATATCGAGCTGAAGTTACGAAATTCGTTAAAGGATCGCAACAACCTGCTGTCTTGAAGGATCCTTTTCCCATTCAAGATAGTAAGATGATTGGTTCTTCCTCGACTACTTTAGAAGAGCCTATTATGATGATGTCTCATGTAAGGGTTGCGACGCGATCGCAAGATTACGGTTCTAAGAATCTTGTTGATGGTAAAGAAGCAGAATCTTCTAATGCAAACACATCAACTACACCTCCTCCTGTTTCTGGTCCGCTACAGATCGAGAAACAAAATCCAGACTTAATAATCAAACCGCCTGCTAAAGGTGTTCTTCGTAAATCAGCTTTCAATCCACATGCGAGAGCTGCTCATAATTACAACATTGTTGAAGACTTAGCTGTTTCTCCTTCAGCAATGTCAGCTTTGGAAGTGCTGCAATCGTGTCCAGCACATCGTAAATTATTATTGTCTGCCATAGGAGCTGTTGATGTTCAGGATTCTAACCTTATAATCTTCTATTTAGAAAATAGTACACCACGTCTTCCTCACCAAATGGCTTTCCAGATTCCAGTGTTAGTAAAAAACAGACCTATTTTTCAGACTGTGATTGATGAGGGAGCTTCAATGTGTATTATGTCGATTCAGTGTTGGAAATCACTTGGATCTCCTACACTTAACCAATCCCCAACAATTCTAAAGGTCTTTGATGGTCGAGGTTTTCAACCTTTTGGTATTTTGCAGGATTTACCCATAGGGGTTGAAGGTAAAATCGTTAATCTAGATGTGGAAGTGGTTGATGCCCCTCTAGATTACAACCTTCTTCTGGGTCGTAGTTGGTCCTATGCTATGACTGTTGTTGTTTCTTCGGTCTTTCGACTCATAAAATTTCCATATCAAGGAAAGATCGTGACAATAGATTAGTTAACTTATTTCTCGTTCGACCCAGCCTCTACAGAAACAATCCAACATGTTGGTAAAACGACTATCCCTTATAAGGATGTTGGAGTGGGTTTGATTAAAGATTTTGGTTTACTAGGAAATTTTTCCTTTCCTCCTCCTAACGTATCGCTTCTACTACAAATATTCACATGATTTCGTCAGACACTGTTATGTTTGATGATCCTTGGATCGTACCTTCCGAATCCGAGATTGATTCATTTGATGGCATGATGCCCTTGAGTCCATTTGAAATTGCGTACCAGGCTGTACAGTCACTTTCCGACCCCTCTTCAACCGAAACTGATCCAATGAATGGGATCCAAGAGGAATCACTTTCTATATCTAGTTCAGTAACAACGACATTTCCTGAACTTGTTCATACAGATGAGCAAATTCGTGAGTTTTTGTCTGTTGATGATTTACCATGGGAAGATCTACATCACCGATCTTCATTTTTACCTGAATTAGACCATTTTGAAGATGATTTCCCTTCAATTTGTACTGCTGAATATGTTAAAGAACCGCAAAATCCTTTGCAAAATCCTGATTCTGAGTTAAATTTGGAAAATATATCTCGAACGGTTCCCATTGACATTTCAGTAAAACCAGGAATAATTGAAAACATTCATATAGGTGCTTGTTGTACTGAAGATGAAATTAAAGCTTATAAAGCCCTATTTCAAGAATTTCGTGACGTGTTTGCCTGGTCTTATGAAGAAATGCCAGGAATTGATCCATCGATCGTTGTTCATGAGATTAAGACTTACCCGGATGCTAAACCTGTTCGTCAACGATTACGTCAAATTCATCCTAGAAAAGCTGCTGCTATAAAAGTAGAAGTTGAAAAATTACTTCGCGCAGGATTAATTTATCTAATTCCCTTAACGGATTGGGTATCAATGACGCGCAGGCTAAAGCCTAATACCCAGGAACTATAATCTCTGTTTATATACAAATGCAACATCATCATATGCCCAAACTTCTTTCAAAAAATTGGCAAATTCACACCATCTCATTCTAACATGTGGAAGCTTTCCAATATATGGCTCAAATCAAAATATCATCTCATATATTATCAATTTCACATCCACTCACCTTCAAGCAATTTCATATAATTTTGAACCTTCAAAAATTAATGCAGGCAACCTGCATTTCCCAAAATCACATTTCTTGTTCATATCAAAAATACCATTCAATCACTTGTTGAGAAAATCCCCTTCTGGAAAACTTAACTTCTTTTGGAAACTTCTTTGTACAAAACAATAATGGTTACAAAACCATGATTAGTACAAATCATCCCAAGTTTTCATCATAACTTCCATTCGATTCATAAACTTTCATTCAATAAATATCATTCCACATCACCATTACATAGGGCTTTCAAAAGTCATAAAACAAAATGCGCCAATGTGTGTAATACCACTACATCACAATTTAAGCAAAACTTGACTCTTGTTTGTTTCTTTAACCACATTCCCAATTCTTATCACCTCTTAGCTCGACATTCAGATGCGCCCTTAAAAATCCCCAATTTGAATACAACTAACGCATTCACATGGCAAATTTCACAATTTAATGTCAATAACACATGCGTGACTTACCTACACAATCAGCTCTTCCCTCAATTGTTTATTTGCCATTCAACCTACGCTCGCCTTTTCCACTTGCAACTTCATTCTGGTTTTCACTTGCAACAATTTAACGTTTTCTTCAGCAAATCATCGCCCATAGGAATTGCATTAACGTGCTTACTCTGGCAAACTGCGTCTTCAACTCTCGGATCGCACCTTCCCGGCATGTCAATTGATTATCAAACGTTGTTGCTCTCGGTTGCACTCGAAAAACGATCACAATGAATCGATACATTCTTCAATACCCAGAAACTCTTTCCATCGTTTTCACACTGCACTTTTGACCAAATTCAATTCTTATCAGGCAAATAAACATCTGAACGCATTGAACTCAATTCACAAATTCAGTTCTACGTGCAGCAAACATCAATTGAACGCTACAGCGAAGGCTTGATACACATCGATTTTTCCCCCAGTGAAATGTTTTTATCACGCCATCAACTTGTTATACTATTCAACGCCTTCAATTTGCTTACTATGCGCCCTTCACACGACAATTTGATTCTCAATCGATCAATACCATCCTATGGCTTCAACACACTTGAACGAAGAACAATTATTAATTAATTCCAGAACTGGTTAACGCATCCCATAATCGACATTCCATAGTCTGTATCATTGAGATATTCATATCAGTGTTATGTGAATTCTAACAACAGCGTTTTTTTTAAAACCACACCATTAACAACAGTTCACCAAAATGTATGTCTCTTCAAGAAATTGACTTTCCAATCTGACATGCCGGAATCACACCTTTACCATACTGTTCAATGCTATTCAAAACATATCAAATTCCAATTGAATCCCGACAGAATTTCAACATAACTCTGCGCACTTCTATATTCAGTTTCTCATATTAACCAATCAATCTCTAACAGAAATATTTTCTTAGAATAGTGCCCTTTGAAAACAGAGATTTTAATACCATTTACCCTTGATGATTTGCATAACAGTTTTCACATAAACAAGTGCGATTTCAATCCCATCGATCATTAATTTAACAATGTTATGAACAAATATACAACTTCTCAATCACCCAATATATATATACTAAAACAAAACAATGACTTACAACTTTTTACTGGCCAGATGTTTCAATGCCATGGCCCTTTACAATTTCTGAAGGCTTACAGCCTTGCTGCTCAAACCATACTCTCAATCTCAATCTCAATGTCTTTTTCTCACAAAACCCCTTCCTACTTATACAATTTTAAAAATCATTTAATTAAATGCTCAATCCCTTAAAATCCTCAACAAACCCCTAAATCTCTCAACATCCCTAAAGGATAGGTTTTTATCCCTAAAATCCTTCAATTTATTAAATTTCCTCATATCCTTTTATTAATAAAAAGATATTTACAAAAATCCTCACATTTTCCTATTAATTAATAAAATATTAAAAATTATCACACCCCCCTTTAACATATTTACAAAATAAAAAAACTCCCTTGATGCTCCTGCATCATAGAATATTGTTCCTGTGACTAAAAAACATGGAACGATAAGAGTATGTATCGATTATAGGGATATTAATCGAGCGTGTCAAAAAGATAATTATCCAACTCCCTATATCGATCAAATAATCGATGATTGTGCTGGCAGTGAATTTTTTTCCTTCATGGATGGCTTTTCCGGCTACAATCAAATAAACATACTCCCTGCAGATCAACCCAAAACAACTTTTATTTGTCCATGGGGAACGTTTGCTTATTGTAAACTACCTTTTGGATTAAAGAACGCTGGAGCAACTTTTCAACGGGCTATGTCTTATGCATTTCATGACATTAAGCACATTGTCCAGCCATATCTCGATGATTTACCTGCTCATTCATTACGTAGGGCCAACCATCTCACTCATTTACGAGCAATTTTTATGAGATGTAGGCATTATCGGATAAGGCTGAATCCGCATAAATGTGTTTTCTACGTAGAATCGAGTCGATTACTGGGATTTGTTGTCTTGGAAAGCAGGTATTCACGTCGATCCATCGAAGGTCGAAGCCATCGTTAAATTGCCTCCTCCTTCGACTTTACGCCAACTCCAAAGTTTGCAGGGGAAATCAAACTTTTTACGTAGATTTATTCCTAACTATGCCGAGCTTACAAAGGGTTTTACCCGGTTGTTGAAACAGGACATTCCGTTCTTCTGGGATGAGATCGCTGATCGATCTTTTGATGCACTTAAACACACGTTGACCCATGCACCGTTATTGCATCCTCCCAACTACAACCAAGATTACATTTTGTACCTCGCTACTTCCAATTCCACAATTGGGATGGTACTAGTTCAAGAAGATGAATCTCACAATGAACATGTGATTTATTATCTTAGTCGAAATCTGCATCCGACTGAAATCAAATACACACATGTGGAGAAATTGGCCTTGGAAGCTGTTCACGCTGTCCAACGTTTTAGACATTACATCTTGTTACGTAAAACCACGGTAATTTCTAATTGCAACCCTATGATGTATATTTTGACCAAAAAATTGCTAGGGGGCAAATATTCCAAATGGATAGTTATCCTGCAGGAATTTGACTTGGAATTTGAAAAATCCAAGGCAAAGAAATCTTTGGTATTTGCGGAACTGATGTGCGATTTCCCCTCTACTGATACTGAAACAGTGGCAGAAGAGTCCATTGCAGACGAATCTTTGTTTATTATCAGTAAACTTGATCCTTGGTATGGAGATATTATTGTTTATCTCCAAAAACAATCTTTTCGGCCTGACATTTCACAAACTCAGCGACGGAAAATATGCTTCCAATCCCAACAGTATAATATCATTGGTGATACACTTTATTGACATGGAGCGGATTCCGTTTTCCGACGTTGTCTAACTCATGAAGAAGCTGAAAAGGTATTAAATGACTGCCATTCTGGAGCATGTGGCGGTCATATGTCTGGGTATGCCACAGCCCAAAAGATATTGCGTGCAGGTTATTTCTGGCCAACGTTGTTCAAAGATTGCATTTATGCGGTTCGGAAATGCCACAACTGTCAAATTTTTGATCGAAAAATGTGCGCGCCACCCGCTCCTCTTCACCCTATAATTGTTGTTGGTCCTTTCGCGAAATGGGGTATCGATTTTATTACATGTAACCCTCACTCGGCCGGGGGGCATGCCTATATTATCTTAGTAGTAGATTATTTTACAAAATGGGCCGAGGCGATGCCTACATTTTCAGCTGACGGCAAGACTGCTGCAACATTCGTATTTAATCACATAATTTCTAGGTTCGGTGTTCCCCAAGCTATTATTACGGATCATGGAAGTCACTTTCGGAATGTCATGATGACCGAACTGACAGACCAACTTGGCCTGTGCCACGATAGTTCCACTCCATATTATCCGCAAGCCAATGGTCTGGTTGAAGCCATTAACAAAGTTTTAGTCACCATGATCAAACGAATCATTGGTATTCACAAGATGAATTGGCATTCCATGTTATTTTCAGCACTTTGGGCATATCGAACCTCAGTCAAAACATCAACAGGTTTCACTCCTTTTCAACTGGTTTACGGTTTGGAAGCTGTGTTGCCGATTGAATGCGAAATACCGTCACTAAAATTAGCCGTAGAATTACTTCCAGCTACGTCCGAAGAGGAGAAACGTTTCTTGTACTTAGCCCAATTAGATGAGAATCGATGAAATGCTGCAATAGCAAACGAGGCTCATGTTAAAAGGATAAAAGCTCAGTATGATAGAAGTGTGACCCCTCGAAATTTTTCAGAAGGAGACCTAGTTTTACTTTATGATCAAGCTAACGACAAGCTAGGAGTTGGGAAATTCGTGCCTATGTGGCATGGTCCTTACATTGTTAAACGAAAGTTAGCAAAAGGGGCCTATGAGTTGATAGATTTTGACGGTGTCCCTTTGGATAAACCCAGAAATGGGCTCTATCTAAAGCGATATTATGCTTAAATGTGGTGTGGAGATTTTGTTAGTTTAGATTTCTTTACTCTTGGTGTGTTTTAGATTAGAAAAGTGTGCCTAGTTTAGAGAGTGTGTTTTTATCACTATCCCTGCTTATCTGAGTTTTACTCTTGATATTGCAGATGTCGACGTCTCTTCAAACCTACATTGGTTTTGCTGATGGTGCTTGTCGTAGCACACGGAACATTTCTTCCGCAGCTTGGGTTATCTATTCACCCTCTGACGAGTTAGTATCCATGCATGGGGTAAGCCTTGGTCAAACAACAAATAACATTGCCGAGTATAGTGCAGTGATTGAGTTATTGTCTGAATCCATATCATTTGGAATTTGGAGTTTGATTGTAAGGTTGGATTCTGAACTTGTTGTATTACAGCTTAACAGGGTTTATACCATTAGAAATCCAGTGTTATTACGGTTATTTTTAAGAGTTCGTCTCTTGGAACATGAATTTGATTACATTGAATATCAGCATATTCCAAGACATTTAAATACATTAGCAGATTCAATTGCTTCTAGTATGATAAATAGACATTTGCAATAATCAAAACAGTAAATCAAACGCATTCATATATGTACACAGATAGCCGGAAAATAGTGATATATCATAGTATAGGAGTGTTTTCAAAAAATATACATCGTCTTCGATCATAGGTTGGAAACACCTTATGATCGGCAAAAATGATAATACAAAATTCAAAAATATGAGTCTACACGATCATCCCATCACTGATGGTGATCACGATAAGAAACCACTGCCCGGGCTACCCTGCATAGGAACCTCCTAAAAGGTCCTGGAACTCCAATCACATATCTCTGCAACCTGAGAGGAATGTCATCTATGCTCGTCTCTGGAATATCTAGAGTCAAACGCTCTAGATGATGCTCTAAATCAGTCAAAATCTCCGTTGATTGGCCTGCTGGGACTGGTGCGGGCGCAACTGGTTGTCTTCTCTCGTAAGGTTGGAGATGGGCTGGTCTTTGTGGACCCACATCTATATTCAAAAAACTTTTGGTTATTAGTTTTCAAAGACGATAAAAAATTAAAAAAAATTAGAATTTAGCAAACGTTGAAAAATGATTGTACCTGACTCATCCCACTGTTCCCCTGCTGGGAGAACCATCTCTCGGTCGCCGCGGAAATCTATCCCGGCGTATGGAAAGTCCTCTATCACAAAAAGTTGGCGATCCAGCCAACGAAAATATGAAGGAGGAAATCGGACAATTTCAGTTCCCTCGATAGCATGACGAGCCATCAATGCGGACCAACGAACCATCCTCGGTTCTCGAAGTCGACCGGCATCAACAACAATACTCTGTGGAGCTAACATGGGGATCCTCTCTAGAGCAAAAGAAACAACAATGGATCCGTATCCAAAGTTATTCAGTTTCCCATTTTTTGCTCTGGTTAGTTGGCCTTTTACATTAGCCAACACAGCTTCACACCAGTTAAAGATGGTGCCGCAAAAACAGTCCACGGCAATACGCATTTGGGAACCAGTAGCTACATGAAGCGCAGCACTCCCACACAGTTTGGTAACAGTAAAAGCAATAACTTTCAATTCAGGGCGGATGATGTGTTTTATATCAATCCGTTTGTCCCGAGGATTTTCCTGGTCATTGCAGAATTCTAGTTGGAGACTAGCAACAGACTGGCCACCTGGCCTAGTCCCAAACAAAGAAACTTGTTCGCCCCTCTTGGACAAACCAGTCAAGAAATATATATCCTCCAGCTCAATTTCGAGCCAGTGGCCACCAATGAAGAAGCACTGGTCCTGCACATTCCATCTGTTCACCAACCATGTCAAGAGTTCTACTTGTGCCCTCATGCCGGAGATGGCCCAAAATTTGTACAAACCACATGCTCTTAATGCCTGTTGTGTGGGAAAATGGAGTATGGCGGCTTCATCCACTTCCTCGTGCTCACGTTCTCGCCAGATCAGCATCTTGTCAATCCTACAATACATAAAAAGGCAAGTTAGAACAGTCTTATTTGAAATTTTTTGGGAAACAAATGAGAAATTTATGTTTTAAAATCAACCGCGCGGGTACCGCACCTACGCTTTGTACACAGTGCGTAGATCCGCACGCTTGATGTGTGCTGGGTGCGGAACCCACGACTTTTTCCTTATAGGAAAAAGTCGGGGTCCCCAGGTAACGTGTGTCCCACCTGCGGACCCCGCGGGCGAACTTTTAAACCATTTTTTGCCCCAAAAATGCAAACTAAAGCCTAAAAACAAATTTGAAACAGATGAAAAACAAGATTGAGAGGTTGTGGATTACCTGGGACTGACGGTTCTCGATTCCAACGGACGGATTTTCCAGAATCTTCACAGGAACTTTCTTACCCAAAAGCTTTTTACTTTTCACTCTGAAACTGAACGGTAAAAATGAAGTTGAAAAAGTCCTTTTTATAAGTTTTTTCGAATGGATGAATTTTTAATTTATTTATTTTTCACTTTAAAAAGGGTATTTTTTGAAAGCATTTTTACTTATCTTAAACAGGTATGTGTAATGTTTCAAGTTTTTGTGCAGAAATTGGATTTTTCAGGAAAACTGATCATTTTTCAACAAAGAGCATACTTTTATCACTTTTTCGGACTCTTTCAAAAATTTACGAAAAAGCGAAACCCTGGAGTCCTCTTTTAAGCCCTTTTCAGACTCTCTAAATATGAAAATATTGCCGAGTACTTGACTATTCGAACTCGTTAAAGTAAATGAACAATCGTCCCTTCAGTATAAGTTTACCCCTTTTACGGACTGAAATGGACTATTTACGAAAAAGGTATACGTTGACTAATTACGGTCAATAGAGTTCTCTCCCGCATTATTTTATCCTTTTTTGGGCTCGAGAGACTAAATTTACGAAAAATTACACCCACGGAGTTTTCTTAAGTTTTTCTTCTGACTCCCTAAAACTGAAAAACACCGAGTTTCTCCTATACTGAACTCGTTAAAACTTAACAGTAAAGGACCTGTTTAATTTTCAACAGGAACAAACCACTCCTTCTTAGGGTTCTAATTTTAAACTAAGTTGGACTCATCCGAAGGATGAGCTTATAACCAAGAAAATGTTATCCTCCTCAAGCTTGTCAAAAATAAAGAGGTACTTGCCAAAAATGGTGGGGGAAAAAGAGAGAAAAATGGGCGTGTTTGTTGTATTTTAAATTTTTCGAAAATTCAGTCAACCACTCTTGAACACGACACTTTCATTCACCTGGGTTGGGAAATCCTTTGCCTAACAGTTAATCAAACCACATTGAAAGTCTTCAGCTAGTTTCTGGGTATTAGCTTTGGGTTAATTGTTACCAAGCCATCTGTAGTGTCGTTATGTGTTCAAGAGAACAGTTCAAATAAACCATTCATTTGCAAAATATCTGTCATCCATTTTTGACCATCCCTGAGTCGTCCTTGCCAATATATTTTCAAAACTTTATCTATGATTTCGTGTTGTGGGCTTGCCTACGACAGATCACTTTCTATCGACATCAACACATTATCTAGGAAGTTGATCCAGAAATTGTCAGTACCTTGAAATCTGCATGCCTCAATGGCAGGTTTCTCGCCTTCGACGACAAGTTGCATCATTGACCTTCGATCGAATGATTCCGTGACATGTTCGACTTCAGCTCATTCATTCACATTTCATGGATTGTACTGAGTACTTTGAGAACCATTGACATTACTGGTGGTTTCTCTCACACTTGTTAACAGTTCACATCATTGACTGGTAATCAAGTGGTTTCTACCATGTTCGACTTCAACACATTTATTCACATGGATAGAATCGTACTAGTTCGAGATGCGGAAATCAAGACCCTGGATCTAGTTTCCACCATCCAGGTTGCGAGGAATTTTATTATTATACAGTAGACTATTCATTATAGATGGCTGCGCCCATGCTGTGTCTACACTATTGATGTAATATTAAAAGCATTCCTGTATCAGAAAGATTTGAGTTAGTTTCTAGTTAGTTTCAATCTGAGTATGGGAATGCCTACCTCAATGATGACATATATATGTATATATTTTGCATTGAATGTTTTTACAGGTTCCGACTGGGGTGTCCACAGGATGATCTTTGAAATGATAAAGTACTGCACTCTTCATATATGACAGACTACGGCTTCATCTATTCCAGACTTTGCACTTTAGGGGGCAATTTGTTACACTAAAATCTGTCATCCTGACATTTTACTATGAGTATGAGCTCATTATTACTCATACTTCCTCCTTTTGCAAGTCTAACATATCAGCTCCTCATGTCAAGCTTTCAAAATCAGAGAAAAATCCCTAAAAATCCCCTAAACATTGGTATCGCACTTTCTCTGTTCATTTCATGCAGTCCCGCACCTAAAGTTCATCTTGCCTACGGAACCATACCGCACGTTCTTTGTGTTATGGGTGCAGACCTCTGTAAAACATAAAAAGGCGAGAAAGTAAAGATAAAAAGTGAATTTCAGATGAATTCTAGAAGATTCTAGATGGGAATTTTCGGGAATGGATACGCTTTGAGAAGGTTCATGCATCCCTCACTTGATGGAGCTAACCCCTTGATGTAAGGAGCTAATCCCTTTGAAGGAGGATTCTATCCCTTCATATTTGGAACAGAAAAACTCCTCTTTTCCACTATAAAAAGAGGCCTTGGGTAGCCTCAAAGGGAGTTCAAGCTTAAGATATTTGAGGTTAAATGCTGTTGAGATTCAGACTCAGTTAACTAAGACTTTCTGTGAGGTTAAATCACTCACCTCTATCCGTCTTGGTTCAAAGAGTGCAATGCTTGTCAAATTAGAAGAGATTCTTGCTTCGGACCCCAGGAGGACCTGCACAACATCAAGGCACAGGTTGTAAAGGTTTTCTTTTATTTGAAGTTAATACAAATATACTCATTTCTCTCATTAAACTGTCTATTCATGGTTTATTTCATAAATTCCTTGATCATTATGATGAGTATGATTTATAATAATGTCTATACAGGTGCTATGTAATATTTTTGCTTGTTTGTGACTGCAGATTCACGAGGAACGTTCTTTCAAGTGCACGGGAAGGACTTCAACGAGATCAAGCAAGCATTGGACATAAGGTAGGCCTTACACCTATATAGCATTTTTATGAATCTTGTATGCTTAGAGAGAGATTAGTATAATTGGCTGTTTGTTGCTAGTTACTTTTAGTACTAGAGAGATCGGTCTTGTCTGCAAGAAGGATTAATCTACATATGATGAGGGTGAGGTGGTTTAGCCTGGGGATGCCCTGGTTGGTTTTTTTGGTTAAGTCCCACATTCATGCTTGGAATATGGCACACAGGTGATTGGCTGAAGTAATATTTCGCTAAGCAAATATATGGTCGGGTGGAACGTGGTAATCCCATCTCCTATTGGTTTTTACATTCAAAATTGAAGAGCTCATTCCTTTGGTATTTGGTATGCAAATGCACTAGTTATTTTGTGGATTTCACGTGGGCTTAGATAGAGTAGGTTACAAAACCTATAAATCATTTCATGGAGGATGCTCCATGAGGGGGAAAGCGCACGTTATACCTTTATTGATTGGAATGAAATAACCCTCATTGGGAAATTCCAAAAACCACTCAATCGGTGTCCTCATCCTGCCCAAGAGTTCGGAAACATGTGTCTCGGTCCCATTTAGGGATAAAAAACCCTTTGCGAAAGTGTGGTTCGAAGATGTGGGCAAAAAAAAAATAGACATATCCATGGTATTTCTATTTCTATTATGCTAGTTAGAAGCTTGTATTTTATCATTGATGATGTATGGCTCTATCTATGTTTTTTCCTATAAATGAATACACAATGTATCTATGGTCAAATATATTGTATTGTAGCGAAAGACGTAAGGAAGTGATTCTCAGATAAGTTTGAGACCCCTATGTTTAAATATGTTGTTTATACCTATAGATGCAATGTTTGTGACATTTTTGACGAAATTATTGTCATGGTTGGGAGGGGTCGGATGATTTCCTGATGATGTGATTTCTTCCATGTCTTTTTTTAAAATTTATTTATCTTGTCCTGAAGTTTCAAGAAGTTTTGGGTAGTGACCTAGGCTTAGGGGCTAAAAATGTGGCACAAATCCTGGAGCTGCAGGCACATAATTGACCTTTTGGGGCCCTGGCCGCTACCTTAACAAGGAAATCCCATGGCTAAGAGTCCACATGCACTCCCTTGTCCTCACATGCCCGTGGCTAAGGCTCAAGATGGAAATATTTAGTCCCTCTTAAAGGTTAAGGGGATCTGGGAGGGTGGTTTACTCCATGAAGGTTTTGTTGGTGATGTATAAGGTGTGTTTGTCATATTTCCGTCATTTCCACTTCCTTAAGGTCATCTAGGAGGTTGAATCTCACATTAGTATCCTCTCGTCACATGTTTACCCCGGTTGGCCAGTTACTTTGGTTGACGTGGGAAGAGGGTGCAGTTACAATAAGGCTTCTTGGTAGTGACCTATGCAAGCACTAACATGGATAAGTTCTAGTATTGTTGATGATGTATTTTGTTTTCTATTAGTTTAATTTTGTGTTTTTTTTATTGTGGAGTGTGTGTTTTTATTACTTGAACAAAAAAAAGACTTATTTAAACTATAATATATCAACCATATTGTTCCAGATAATTTACAAAGGTAATATTAGAAGGAATGAAAGCTTTTGCCAATATTATATGGATCGAATTTTATTCCACGTGTTTTTCCCAGATATACCATGATGGAATGTGATTCTATATTATGGGTGAACTAAAATTATGTTCCTAGTTGTGGTCCTCATGAGAGTTTGTGTTAGTTCCCCTCAAGTCAAATATATGTATACACAATATTATCCCCAAAGGTTTTTCCTCTTTCATGTAATATGAAAGAAATGAATTGCAATAATCTCAACTACATGGTTTTTTGTTAGTCTACATATATTTTATTATGTCACATATATGGTATAATACTTGACAATAATGTGAAATAACTATGTGTTGAGGAAAATATGTTGAATACATAGTTGTTCCTTGTAAAAAAATGTTCTATAATATTCTAAATGTGTGATATTGTAAAAAAAGTCTTGCTAAAATATAAAAGTTCTAACCTATTTCATATTTGTGACTTAATTTGGCATGTGCTTACTCTGATATCAAAGTTTGAACTTGTGAATTCCTCTAAACCCGAGGATGACCATGTGAAAACTTGTAGTATTTTCTTGCATAGCAGTAAGAGTGACCCAATCCTTTAGTTATATATGAAATGATGTTTAGAATCCCTAAGCCACTCACATAATAATTTTAGCTATATTTTTTAAATCAAATATAGCCTACCTATTGTTGAGGAGGTAAATCCCCTCTGCGGACAGAGGCGATCCCACTAGCCCTAGATTGGGTCTAGTAACAATCAAATCACACAATGACGTTGGTTCCTAGTTACAAGAAATACAAAGATCGCGATAAGTAGCCTACCTCAAATCCCATGCTGCTGTTGTCGATGAAGAAGCGGTGCTCGTCGTCCCTAGCTTGACAAATCACAATCCTTCCGCTCATCATGTCTGGACACCTCTACACAAGCAGAGAAACGACAACATACAATGTAATAGTTAAAGAGTAAATAGAGAAGATATAATTCATTGCATTACATAAAAGAGTAAACACAAGAATGGAACCAAAATCAGAGTCACTTATATTATAAATGACAAAAGGGAGATTACAGCCAAATGATCTGACGCTATGATCTTCCTTTGGCGAGGCTTGCAGCGGAGCGTGTCTCAACAAAGCCTGTCGAGAATTTGGATGAAACTCTCTCTCTTACGAGATTCTCTTAGGATTATCTCTCAATAGTTTCCTTCCCACAAGTTTAGCTAGCTTGGTAATGGAGAGGGCAAGATTTTATAGATGGTGGAAAGGAAGTTGGGATCCCTATAATCATGGGATAGGCCCTATCTCTTAGGAGGGTTCCATGATAGGTGGAAAACCACTTCTTATACATGGAGATCCGGAGCCAAACCACTCAACTCCTTTTGATGTTTCACTCTGGAGTTTGTTAGAAAAAAATTCTGCCATTTATTTTTAAAAGACATCCCTTAATAAGCTTGGCACGAGTGAAACATAGGGACAGACCACCAGTTGGCATTCCCTCTAGTGTGGATTTCCCCCATTGGCGCGAGGGATGAACTGGCTAGTCACGCCAAGGCTAAAACATCTGTTTTTAGGGTTTTTTAGAGGAAATGTTCTTTAGGAGAATGTTTTTCCTTATGCAAGAGGATGCCATGAAGGTGTTTTCAGGACATTTTATTGTTCATAGGTCACGAGAATAGTCCTCCAATGTACGGGACGAGGGATTTTGGGGATGGTGACAAAATGCTGTGTAACAGTTGCCCCCTAAAGCATGAGGTCCGAGAGAGAGGGAGGGTTGAAATGCTTTATGAGAATGCACCCAACTGAAAACACTACTATCGAAAGACCTAAAAATACAAATACAACTGATATCTTTGATACATGATATATGGTATGGGCGCAACCATCCATAATAGAGTGTATAATAACTGGGATCCAAGGTATGGACGCAACCATCCAGCAAAGAAGGATCAACAAGTAGACTCAGGTATGGTCGCAACCATCCAATCAAATGAGTCATGTAACTAATTATGATAATCCACAAAGAATCCGCAGCCTATATTTTATCAGACAAGATCCAGGGTCTTCCACTCTATCTCGACCTGAACAGAGTACAAGCCCGAGCATGCGAATAAGTGAGCTGAAGTCGAACATGTAGGAACATCGTCTGATTACCAGCCAATAATGAAATTTGTTAACAGACATGAGAGAAACCACCAATAATGAGGATGGCCCTCAAGGTACTATAAGTACAATCCACAGAATGTGAACAGTGAGCTGGCATCGAACACCCGCAGAATCATTCGATCGAAGGCCAATAATTAAAACCTTGCGTCGAATGTGAAGAAACTGCCATTGAGGCATGTAGGCTCCAAGGTACCTGAAGGGAGTCTCTAGATCAACTTCCTAGATAATGAGCTGAAGTCGACAGGAAGTGACCTTGATCGAAGGTGGGCCATAGTGTTTCCCACATCAACGACATGAGACAGAGGAACATGATGTTTTTGAATCAAGATCTATAGAGAATCAGAGGGAGGTTGAAAACTATAGAGGTCAACTTCTCTTGAACATACCGGCGGCACGACACTAGATTTGGCAGTATTTGACATGAAAGGACTTGAGGTCCTGATGACGTGGCAAAGAGCAGATGAGTGGTCAAAAGAGATTACCCAAATCCACGGAGGCAAGCAGATAATGAGATGAGATGTCCCCAACCCGACATGAATGCAAACAAGTGCCATGTGTAAGAGTGACATACTACTAACACGACGATGATATTGGTTCCATTTCCCCCCACCATTTCTGGCAAGTACCTCAATTATTTTTGGAAACAAGCTTGAAGGGGATAACATATGCTTGTGATGTAAGTTTTTCCTTCGGACAAATCCAACCTAGTACATTTAACGAGCCCTAGGAAGGAGGAACTCGAGTAACGCCATTATGATGGAGTCCGATGTAATCAGTTTTTAATGAGTCTAACAAAGGAAGAACTCAGCTTATTTTCATGTTTAGAGAGTTTGAAAAGACAACAGAAAAGAAAACTCGAACTTTACACTTATTTTTGGCTGTCATCTAACCTATTATCATTAGATGGACCCAAGTACACCATGTAAGACCAATTTTACCCTAAGTAAAATTGCTTTCACTATGTAAATAACTTAATAAAACACATTTATTAGGTTGTTTATGGTCTAAACAGGAAACTCCAAAAGGAAATATTAAACAAACCTATATTTGTTTGATTTTCCTAGTCATGTTTAATCCAAAACAAAGAAATTAATTAGATAAATCTTTATTTATCTTATTATTTTCTAGGAATAATTATTTAAATCTTATTTAAATAATATTCCTTGTTAAATATGACTAAATCACCCATAAATAATTAAATAAATCATTATTTATTTGATTATCATCCAACCACTTCCTTAAAATGATAAATAAATCATTTATTTATTTATTACTTACAAATAAAGGGATTTGACCCAAATCAAATACCTTTTCCCTCCAACAAATATAATAAAATATTCCATAAAAGGTGGATCTAGATTTGGTTAATGTTATTTTAATCATGCACCAAGATCTAGAATGACCCAATATTTTGTTATAAATAGGAGGGTTTTTCCTATCATTCTTCACCTTTTGTTGCCTATTAGATCACTCTAGATCTAAACTCTTGGTCTGACTTTGAGCCATTATCATTTTCATATTTTCCATTATTTGCTGTGTGAGCTCCCTTTGAGTTCTATCTTTGTCTGGGTTTTCTACACCAACAGGAGAGAGAAATGCTAGATCTGAAGTGCTGAGGACTTCCAAGAACCCATCCCATTGAGGAGAATTGGAAACACCTTCTTGTTTTCCTCCCATGTGCCCTTAATACAAAAATTCTTTCAAAAAATATTGTTCTTGTCTTGTCTATTGGATGTATGGAGCAAAACCTTATTTTTACTGCTTAATGTCTCTCTATGCATAGATCTGGTTTTTTGCAGCACTTGTCTTGATCAACTAATTGCAGATCTGAAGATATTGGTAGCCACATTTGATGTTAGGGCTATAAGTTATGCGTAGCTAAAGTGGTATTTTTTCGTACACTTCGACAAAAGATTCATACTAACAATTGGCGACTCCACACGGGTTTTCAATTACGACCACTGTCGTTTTTCCTATTCCTGCATATCCAGCTACTTCAGACCCTAGGGTTTCTTTTCAGCTTTTTTTTTTTTCCTATTTTCATGTTGTTTTTCACCTATAAAACCCTAAAACATTAAAATTTCTAACTTCCGCGTGTTTCTGGCCCTATTGCGTAGGTGACAGACATCAGCCGCAACTGAGACGACAACTTTTCCGAAAATCTGCCGCCGGGACAACCGGAGTTGGAGGTCGCACTTTTCAGCCCGAAAACTGCGACCTGGACTCCAGGTCACACTTTTTAGCCTCTTTTCTGCGACCTGAACAGGAAAACAGGTCAGAACCTGCGACCTGTGCTTTTTTCTACTGTTTTTCTACAATTTTTCTGGGTTTTGCTGAAGCTTCTGTCAGATTTTTCCAGCCTATGTCTCTGCCCGTTTAGACCTGTTTCTGATCTGTTTTTCTCATCTAAGTGGGAACCTAGCCCCCTAGGGCTTCAGTACCCTCCAATTTTGGTGGAAGAGTTTTTAGTTGTTTCAGCTGTCTATTTTTTCAGAGTTTCAACCTTCCCTTTTTCAGATCTGATACCTCATTCTCAGATCCCTTTAAATCATCTCTTCTTCCTTTCAAATCACCTCTTGTAGTTTTGTTTGGACCTCCCTTTAGGACCTCCTCCCTGTCCTTTCTGCTTTTTGTTGATTTCCTCCTTTTTTCCAGCCACCTTGCCTCTGCCTCTTGGCTGTGATCTGCACCTCTTTTCAGCAGCTTTCTCCTTTAGATCCCTGTCCCTTTCGACCCTAGATATATTGGCCTCTTTTTAGTGTGTTTTGACTAGATTTTTTCCCTCTTTTAGATTAGTTTTGAGAGACCCGCCTTCTTGGGTTCAATCGATGCACTAGTAGCTGTTAATTTTCTGTTATTTCAGCATTATATACTGTTTTTGCAGCATTATTTTCAGTTACGCAGCACACTTTTTCTCTTGCTCTCAAAACGAAAAGGGTTTAAAAATTAAAATTAACGCATGCCACACACTCACCCTAAGCGAAGAAGAGCCTGGTTTACACCGCCAGGCAAAGACTTTAAAATCAATTGACACTGCACCTTTCTGCCCTTGTTTTGACATTGTAATCACTTGATTCTGCACCTCCCTGCCTTTGTCGGTCGTTCTTCTTCCCCTCGTGCCGTGTTTGTGTTGTCACCATTGCGCCCCCAAGGCGCGCCTCCCGGAGACTTCTTGGCCTTCACCCTCAGTTTCCGATCGGTCGACCTGCTCCGTCCCGCCGTCGTCGAGCCAGTCCTCCTCCGAGTCCGCATTCCGACTCCTCTTCTGATTCATTGGGTTCTCCTTTTACTTCTGGTTCTCCCCCTGTCACCTTCACTATGTCTGGTCCAGGGCCTAACGCTAGCGGTAATCCTGGCCCTAATGCCAGAACTACTACTAGCGGAACCACCACAGGAACTACCTCGGCCGCACCCTTGCTATTGTACATCGCAGGCCTCAGCCTCCCCGATTTCAATCAGTTGATCAATGACCCTATCCGCCATGATGTTGGTTGGCCTGCTATGCCAACCAAGCTCCCCTCCAACATCCCTAAGTTCGAAGGCCTTGCTGGAGAAGATCCAACCAACCATGTCTGATCTTTCCACATGTGGTGTTCCTCCAATTCCATTACCGACGATTCCATCCGTCTTCGGTTGTTCCAATGCACGCTTACCGGCGAAGCTTCTAAATGGTATGTTGACCAAGCCACCTCTTCCCATACCACCTTTGCGACCATTGCCCAAGCCTTTTTATCTTATTTCCATCTCCCTCTCCGATACGATACTGGTACGGAGCTTTTGACCTCTTTCAAGCAAACCTCTTCGACCCGCCTTTCCACTCATGTCCAGGAATGGCGATGAAGACGAAGCTTATGTCGAGCTCCCCCCTTCGAAGATCGGGTTTATATGGACTGGTTCCTTCGCACTCTCTTAGCTCCCATTGGCAAAGATGTCACCTCCCATTTCCCTCAAACCGAAGAATCCGCCCTCCAAATAGCCTTGAAATATGACCTGATCTATGCTCAGTCTGGTTATGTTTATACCGTCCTTCCTGACCTCCCCAGGCCCGGTGGCGCTAACGCCCTGGGGGCATCTCATTCCGCCGACGGTATCGTTGGAGCCCTTTCTCATCCGTATGCTCAACCTCCTATGGGCTATGGTCTCCCTCCGGGAGGGGCCAACACCTCTAGCACTTTTCCCCCTCCAGGTAGCATGTATCCAGGATACGGCATGCCTCATCCTTTTTCCCAACCTCCTGCTTACCTCAATGTTGCCCAACCTAACCATTACCCTTATCCGCAGCCTGGTGCGCCAGCTCCTCCAGCATATGCGCTTCCACCTCCCTTGCCTCCTCCAACCCCGCAACAACACCTACAGCCCCCTCCAGGGCAAGTATTTGCACAGCAGGGCGCGACTAATCCCCCTTCTCAAAGAAGGCGGAGAGGCAATCCAAATCAATCTTCCCCTGGTACCCGTGGACCCAATCCTCAAGGTACTAACCCTAACACCGCTAACCAGCAACAGGGCACTCAGCCCAAGCCGGACAGGCCTCTTCGCACAAATAAGCCTTGTTCATGTTGCGGTGTTTACGGTCATTACACCCATGATTGTCCCCTCTTACCACAGATGCGGCAGATGTGGGAGTCTCAAGCCACATTGCGAGGACAACATGCCTCCCCTCATGCTCCCCCTAATGTGGCCACTACTCAACCGGCTGTGTTTACCGATCCTTTCCCCCAGCAAGGATTCGTGGCTGCCCAACCACCTGACGGACAGGTCGCCACTCAACCTTCCCCTTCTGGTTCCTCCGATTACCAGATCCTCATGATGAACTCTGATCCATCCCCAACCGTCGACCTTCACCTTCAAACTCGGTCTCGCCAGTACCCCAAGCCTCCCGCTCAGTCTGCCCCCGAGTCCCCTTCTTTAGGTTCTACAGAGCCTCTTTCGACATCCAATGGCCCCTTACATATCCCTCAACCCAAAGTTGAGGTTCATACCAAGATTCCTAAGGGACCATTACGTCGAAATGCTGCTTCTGGTTGAGCTGCTCATTCGTATAGCATAGTAGATGATTTGGCACAGTCTCCTGCTGCCATTTCCACATTGGAACTCCTCCAGTCGTGCCCTTCCCAAAAGAAGGCTCTACTATCTGCCATGGGTGCTGTAGATCCTGCTGATGACCAAATGATTGTTTTCGACGCCACTCAATCGGACCATCCTCCTCTCCCTCCTTCCGTCGCCTTCCAAATCCTAGTCAAAATCCGGAACGCCAACGTTTCCCGGTGTATAATTGATGAGGGGGCATCCACCTGTGTGATGTCCGCTTCGGTTTGGAAGCAACTCGGATCCCCTGAGTTGGCCCCTTCCACGATCACCCTTCGAGCGTGGGACGGTCATGCCTCCCAGCCTATTGGCCTGTTTCGTAATTGTCCCATCACCCTCGCCGGTAAGACTGTTTGCGTTGACGTCGAAGTCATTGACGCCCCTCTAGACTACAACATTCTATTGGGGCGAAGCTACACCTATGCCATGTCTGCTGTCCCATCCGCGGTTTTTCGCAAGATGTCTTTTCCTCACAATGGAAAGATAGTCACCATTGACCAGTTGACTTATCATGAGCCAAAGTCTCAGACCTCCCCTGAGACGACCATCTCTTCTGTAGCCAATAAGCAAACCATCGATTCCTTGACCAGTGTCTCTCCCGGCGTCTATAAAGACTCCTCTTTGCTTGGAAATTTTCCTGGTCTCCCTCCTCCTCCTATCTCTGATCCCAGCTTATCGAATGTTTGCATGATGCAATCATCTCGGGTTGCCCTTAAGCGACCCGCCTCGGCTAGTCAGCAACCTCGCCCACCGCAACCCGCTCCTAGCCCTTCATCTCCACCAGCCGGACCTCCTCCTTCTGGCCCTTCTCCTACAGCTGGTATCCCTGAACCCCTTTATCCCCCTGGATCGGTTCCCCCAGGCCTTAACCATCTCGGAGCCATTCCTCCTGGTCATTATCCCGCTGGTCAGATACCGTTCCTGGCTCCCCCTCCCGGAGTCTATTCGGTCCCCGTCATGGCCACCCTCTCTCTCCCTAACCTGACCCTGGGTATACCCGTCTGGTACCTTGACCCTCCAGCCGCTACCCCTCCTGGTCACCCCAAACCCTATCTTGCTTTGACACCGGTTCAACTGGTCCCCCTCTCTTCCTCCGTTGCTACCATGCCCCTTGCACCTCCCAAGGACCCTACCCCTGTGGTGACAGCTCTAGGAAAGAAAGGCAAAGCTCGCAAGGGGTCATCCAAAGACAAAGTCACCCCAACTGACCCGGTCCCTCCTCCGCCCGCAAAGCCTTGCACCTTGTGTGATGTTGTCGGTCACGCCACCCATACTTGTCCCGAATTGCCCCGCATTCAACCCATGGTTAAAGTCGCGTTCCCTGAGTCTACGGTCCCTGACCCCTCTCTCCCGTCCTCGTCCGTAACCAAGAACCCCAAAACTATTCGCACCAGCAAACCCTGCGCTTTGTGTGGTGTCCATGGCCATTATTCCCACCATTGTCCTCACCTGACGCATTACCGTGCCTCTTTAGAAGTAGTCCGCGAGTATGAGGTTGAACAAAATCAGTCCGCCTCTCCCATCCTCGCACAGTATGCTTCAGGTCATCTTCAGGATCCCCCTGCTCCCATCGACATCCCCCCCCTGATGTCCAGATGACGGAGTCTACTACCACCATTCTTTACCTATCATCCTCTGTGAGACCCTTGGAGCACATTCCCCTTGAATCCTCCCCTTTTGTTTCACTTGAGCCCCCTTCAGCGACCACCTTTGCCTCCCCATCTTTTAACCATTTGTTTCCCTGTTCTTCTGTCATTCCCCGTGACGATCCGTATGCGAGCCTTTCTTCCCCCATGGATGATTTAGGTAACTTTTCCGCATCATGTGATGTCCCTTCCACTCTTCATCCCCTCTTTTCCCGTCCGGATGCCCACTTGGGAACCTTTTCCACCCTTGACCCCCTCTTTTCTACCCATACACGAGATAACTCCACCTGTATCTCTGTTGACCTCCGCAGCCCGAGTCCCCGCCATACCTCCTATAGCCCTCATATACCACCCTCTAGTTTGTATCTGAGTCATGGCCATCCTGCTCATCACACTCCCTCCTGCAGTTGCCGCTCGATGTCTTTTGTACACTCACGCTGTCGTCATTGTCCCTTCCCCCCCCATTTGTTGTCTTGTAACACTATTCCGCAAGACCTCCTGTCCCCACCCTATATCGGTTACGCCGATGGTGCAAGTCGTTACTCCCGGAATCTAGCCTCGGCAGGTTGGGCCATTTTCACCCCCTTGCATGCCCTTGTTCTCTCAAACGGGGTCTGCATTGGTCCTGCCACCAATAATCAGGCCGAATACGATGCAGTGCGGGGTCTTTTAGCCGATGCCCTCTCTCATCGCATCCTCCATCTGCATGTTCGTTTAGATTCCCTACTTCTTGTCATGCAACTAAATGGTGTCTATCGTGTGCATAATCCTATGCTATTTAGACGATATTTACGAGTGAAACTCTTGATACGTGAATTTGAAACCATAACTTTCAACCATGTACCTCGAGAACAAAATCACTATGTAGATAGTATTGCAAACCATGTTCTAGATTGGCATTTATCACACGCATTTCATACAAGACAATAACATTAATAATCATTAAAAACGATGCATATCCATAATATGTGTCGCAAAACATGTGTTTAGAGTCCATCTACTCTGATACATATGACATGCCCATAGCATGTTACAAAAAACTCAAAACTGGGGGCACCACCTGCCCCTACATACACACTAGGGGGCACCACACGCCCCACACCTAATCACTATCTGGCAGATCCCGAGCCAATGGCTCTGCCCCTGCAGCCTGTAGATCACGTATCCCTTGACCGGCCATCGCCATGCGCCGCATGACCCCTCGCCATTCCGAGGGTAGACCAATACATGGCTCTATGTACTGGTCGTCTAAGTCCTGCCACCCGCGCTCTGATACTCCGGTCAGCAACCTTTCGCATCTACGGCGGATGTCCTCCAGAAGGGCGGCCGCATCCTCATTATGCGCTGCTCTCGACCCACTCGGACCTGCAGCTCCAGATGCTGCCGGTCGTCCCATATATCCGGCCGGTTTTACCGGAGCTATATCTGCATACCAAAAGTACATGAATCAATACCCTATCTACTATTCAATAACTTTAACATGCCCAAAAAAGAGTAGTCACTTGTCACTTACCATCGGGTCCCCATACTCGACCAGGCGGAAGTGGTAGGTCTAGATCCCCACAATAACTCATCCCACTATAGGGATAGTCGTCTATGTATAACGACATCTGATCCCAATGGGCAAAGAACTCAGGTCGAAACACCCGTCCGACCGCCCCTCCTCCTCCTCTGCACAGTAGTCGCCCCCATCGGCGCATCTTGGGCTCTCTCGAGCCCCCATCGGGGAGCTGTATATGAGGTCGTAAGGTCGGGATCTTCTCAAAAAAGAAGGAGCACAATAAAGTCCCATACGAGCAATCGTGGTTCACTTGCCGCTTGCAAAGCGACAGCTGTCGTTTTAACGACACCAACATCATTTGGGCCCACCCATAGTAGGTCCCACTCAACACACTCTCTACGATCATCATCTGCCCCCCAGTGATGTGATGGAATGCCTGGTTGCCCAGGATCCGCAGCACCGCTGCGGCCACTGCCCGAGTCTCCAGTCTCTCTAGGTCCCCGATCAGTATCCGTGTCCCTTTGACTTGGAGACCCGGTCGACAATGCCGCTCCAAAAACTCCATGATGTTCCGCCCCCGCGGTAACACTGGCTGCGTATTTCCCACCATCCCAAGTGGTGGGAGACCTGTCAGAAAATACACATCCTGGACTGTCAGTTCGATCCTGTGCCCCTGCACTACAAAGACCTCATGCTCTGGATCCCAATAACTGATAATCCGGGCCAACAAGGGCTCTCCATCTCTCATCAAAGGGTTCTCCAAAAACTTCAGAACCCCAAACCTGGCCAACACACGACGGACACCCTGATCTGCCTGGATCTCTGCCCGTAATGTACCCAGGTCTCTCTCTCTCCAGTTCACCTGTATATCTGCCATATCTGCACAAAAACATCATCTTTGTCAGCCTACAGATAGGGAATACTGTAACCACTGTAACAAAACACAAAAAACCCAACTCTCAGCCATCAAACAGCACTAAAACCCCCTCATCTTCTAGGTCGCACTTTTCTGCCAAATCCTGGGACAGGTCGCACCTTTTGGCTCAAAACCTGTGTCCCAGGTCGCAGATTTTGGCCCAAAAAGTGTGACCCGGCCAAAAATATGCAAGGGGGGATGTTCCTGAGATTCTGGGCCCTAATCTGAACTTTCAATCCATCAAAATGAAAGAGTAAGGTTAGGCCTCTTACCTGCAACTGACGGATCTCGATTCCAACGGTCGGTTTGTCTGCTACGCTCATCGCAAGATTTAGGGCCTTCTCTCCTCTCTACATTCACCATAGCAACACTAGCAAATGAGTGGATTTGGAGGGAAAACTGCCTTATTAAAAGAGAACCCTTGTTTCTCCTTTCGCCTGCTGCGACCATACCGTAGCTCCGTTTGACAAACCGTCTGCACCGTTGGAAAGCTCTTACTGAGCCCTCAAATGGGTATCTGTTAGTTTTTTGTGATTTGATACTTCACCAGGACACATTTTTTCCAAGATGGGTCACTTCACCTCTCCTTAAAATCGCATTTCTTCACTTACAACACTTGTACTTGGGGCACCACTTTGCCTCCTTACTTGTCTTTGTTCGTGTCGATTTTCGTCGTGAGTTACCATCTTGTACTCATGTTTTCATGGTCCCCCATTGGACCTTTACTGTGTGGCAGCACCATCGAGTCGCCCTTTTTTAGAGCATCCGAGTGGAGTCATCATCGCATTCATGGAGTCTATCCCGAGTCCCTTTGTACCCTGCTATAGTCCTCCATCCTTCATTGCTTGGTCTCTCTCTTATGTCGCACATTATGGCCTTCAGTCCCACTATCCCTTATCCCTGATGATATTGTGTCAGTCGCTGCCATGTCATTCATGCCCTTTATGCTCTAGCAAGGGAAGTCGTCCATTCGCTACTCAGTCCCCTCCATTTCACCTTCATCATTGGTATTAGTCTGTCCATCGCTCTACTATTTTCTCTCGTGCCTTAGTTGAGGATCTCTCATTGCCTCACCTATGGCGGACCTCCTTCTGTCGACATCAGCTCCTTCATTCCAGAAGACAAGTCTAGAGGGCGGTGTACCTTGGTTCCAGCTTCCACTCTTGTTCGGTGCCTCGGATTAGGCAAAGGGATCTCTCATTTCCCTTTGACTTGATTGTTTCTCCAGCTCCTTTCAGCATGACCGAGATCCGTATACTTGATGGTTCAGTGATACAGCAGCAGCTCTTGATGATTCCCGGGTGTGTGTGAGATGTCTCAACCCTCATGAGGGGGTGGCCCCGCAGGTAGCCCCCCACATGCCCGGATGACCTCCTCCTTGCAGCCTTCGATGCAGCTCCAGATATTTGATGATGTTGGCCTTAGCCACTTGCAGCGCCTCTTTGATTTGCATGTATCGCCGATTTGTGAGCCCTTCCCCGCTTGTAGGGGGCATTTGGGTTGTATTTGTATCTCATGTACCTTTATATTATCGTATAAGTCCCTGCTATTATCCTAGGCACAACATGTATGTGGGATTACTCATTGTATTCTTATTTGGCTCCCCGTTGTTTTCATTATACTTTATGGTTCGGTCCCTTGTTTACCTGACACACCATTCTTCTTTTGTACTTTGTCTCGCCGTGCATAGGTATGCCTCCCCCGCTTCCTTTAGCACAGTAATTCTCCTCATAAAAAGAGACTTGTTGCACCCGTAAGTCTCATCTCTCGTGTCTAGTTCTTCGAAGACATTAGTTCACCTTTATGCTTCTCTTTGACTTCCCCTTCGACGTCTAGTGATTGAGTTCTTATAACGTACTTCGGTCATACAATTAGCTCCTCACGCTCGCATGCTAGGGGGAAATATGTTACACCATTTTTTGGTCATCTAACTCATTGCTATTAGATGGACCCAAGTACACCATGTAAGACCAATTTCACCCTAAGTAAAATCGCATTCACTATGAAAAATAACTTATTAAACCACCTTTATTAAGTTATTTATGGTCTAAACAGGAAACCCCATGAGGAAATATTAAATAAAACCTATATTGTTTGATTTTTCCCCGTCATGTTTAACCCAAAACAAGGAAATTAATTAGATAAATCATTATTTATCTTATTATTTTCTAATAATAATTATTTAAACCTTATTTAAATAATATTATTTGTTAAATATGACTAAATCACCCTTAAATAATTAAATAAATAATTATTTATTTGATTATTACTCAACCACATCCTTAAAATGATAAATAAATCATTTATTTATTTATTATTTACAAATAAAGGGATTTGACCCAAGTCAAATTCCTTTTCCCTCCAACAAATATATTAAAATATTCCATAAAATTTGGATCTTGATTTGGTTAATGTTATTTAATCTGCACCAAGATCTAGAATGACCCAATATTTTGTTATAAATCCTATTAGATCACTCGGGATCTAAACTCTTGGTCTGACTTTGAGCCATTATCATTGTCATATTTTCCATTATTTTCTGTGTGAGCTCCCTTTGAGTTCTATCTTTGTCCGGGTTTTCTACACCAACAGGAGAGAGAAAAGCTAGATCTGAAGTGCTGAGGACTTCCAAGAACCCATCCCATTGAGGAGAATTGGAAACATCTTCTTGTTTTCGTCCCAGGTGCCCTTAATACAAAAAATTCTTTCAAAATTTGTTCTTGTCTTGTCTATTGGATATATGGAGAAAAACCTTATTTTCACTGTTTAATGTCTTTTTATGCATATATCTGGATTTGTGCAGCATTTGTCTTGATCTACTCACTGCAGATCTGAAGATATTGGTAGCCATGTTTGATGTTAGGGCTATAATTTATGCGTAGCTAAAGTGGTATTTTTTCGTACACTTCGACAAAATATTCATACTAACACCTCCCGCCCCTTTTCATAGATAGTCTCACAGATCCGAAAAGGTAGAAAACTATGTCTGAGAGAACCTCCTAGTCACAATAGGCTAGGGTATTCCTTTTTCATAAATAATCTATCCCAGCCCGAGAAAGGGGTAAACGTATACTTGGTAGATGTCGTTTCATAGCCAATTTAATGAGCTCAAAATGACAAGTGACTCGACAATATTTTCAGTTTTAGAGAGTTAGAAAAGAGCTGAAAGATGACTCCAATAGTGAATTTTTCATGTTTTTACCGAGTCCGAAAAAGTATAAAATGCAACTTGTTTTGTCATCCTAGTCGCATGAAAACCTGTCGCTGCAAAAAAAGAAAGTGTAACACTCATTTTTCAACAAAAATATGATAAAATATCAGAAAAATAAGCTCCAAAACCTAATTTTGATTTCAAAAAGTTATAAATATGACCAATAATAAAAACATATTTACTTTTTACCTCTTGTGTAGAGCGATAGTGAGTTATTTTCCTGTGATCTTGAGGTGACGATTACGGATGATCCAGTGGATGAATTCAGATTCGGTCTTCTCCAGGTAAGAGCCGCTTCCATTAGCCATTGTTTAAGCTATATTTCATAGTTTTTCATTGTCATTTGGCCTCCCTGAGGGGAGGAATTTCAAAATCTAGGGCTCTACGGTTGGCGTGGGTACCAGGCACGGACCCGCGCCAATCCACTCCGTTTTATGCAGAGGCCATGCCATCTGGCATGACTGTCAGCCAGACAGCCGTGCCAATGGCACAACGCAAACTCCGGCCAAAAATTCTAAAAAATGAACCAATGAAAAAGAAAGTTGAATACTTGAGGAGGTTTCTAGCACTCCTATGTTTAACTTGGGTCTAGGTAGTCAGCGAAAATGGTTATTGAATGGAAAGAAAGGAAGCACAGTGAAGAAAACGAGTTGGCAATGGAGAATGAGCAATGAATGAATGCTCTTTGGAATTGCGAGTTAAGGAAATTCTTCTTAACACCATGTCTCAGGGCTCAGCCTGAATTATTAGAATATTTGATAAGTATCTGGGATGAGGACGAAGAGAAGTTTAAACTTCAAGATCGAGTACTTGAACTTGAAGTGTCCGATATCTATTTCATCACTGGACTGTTTCGTAGAGGTTCAGTTCCGCTTATGACAGGTACCAGGGCCTCTGGTGAAAAAATGGCAATGGTCATGCAAAGGGTGTGCCCGGGGGCACAAACCGGGTCAGGTAGTGGCAAATTTGACATCCATACTGTTCCTGACCTAGCACTAAGAGTGGTGCTACATACCATTACGTGGGTTGCAGGGTCGCAGGCACCGCACGAGGCTACCAAAACACAACTCCTCCTAGTGTTAGAGTGCATGAATCCCACAGTGTTTGATTGGGTCACAGCGATAACGATGAACATCAAACGACAATTGACCAAATGAAAAAAGGCCAAACTAAAGCAGTATGGGTATAGGTTAATCTTGGTATCGTTCTTCCTAGAACAACTACCTATCTTCCATGGCCAGGGGGCGATAGTCCCAGATCCACCGTTGAGAGAGCCACGGATGGCTCGATGGGCAGCATTAATTCCCAGAGCAGGGGGAAACCAGCAAATGTCATGGCGACCTGAGTTCTTTGGATGGATGTGACGACAAATGATCGTCGTAGAGGACTAGCCCTATGCGAGCACTGATTTCACAGGAGACCCAGACCTTTCGCTCCCAAAAGGAGAGGATTGAGATGAGGAGCTGGGTAAGACTCTTTTTTATTTTTATGATTTTTATGATTTTTTTAGTATACATGCATGTTCAAACAATCGGTCCTATATGTATGCAGATGTTGGCCTAGAGAGGCCTATTGGAATGTCACCAATAGTGAGGAGGACTCCGCTCGCTTACGACCCTCAAGGTGAGGGGGGCGAGGGGGACACACTGGTACAGAACATCGAGGGGATTGTACGTGGGGTTCTAGACTATGCTCACCTAGCAGATGTCCCTATGGCTTACCAGAGGCACACCATAGGGGTTCTGAGTTGCCTCCATCGCTTACTGAGGCAGTTGGTGCGGGCAGTGACGTGCTACCATTAGCACCATACCGATTAGTTGCCTAGGCTTTTATTTGCATATTTTTGAGAGACATGTCATCTCTGGATATAATTAAAAAAAACATGTATATTTTTGGATTTTATATGATGCACGCACTGCAAACATTCGACATATCTATATCTCTCTCTCTCTCTCTCTCTCTCTCTCTCTCTCTCTATATATATATATATATATATATACATGGATCTTTCTTACATATGATGATTTTTTTACAAATTACGTAAATGTCTATCTAATACCATGTTGGCTACTGCATTTTATTAATGCATTCATTCGTCTGGGTATATGCAGATATGTGATGCAATCAAAATTTATTTCTAGTAAACGAATATGTAGATACAGTCTTAAAATGCATGGGTTCCTAACTGAATAATGACCATTGAGCTGTAACACTACAAGCTGTGAGTCCAGATATACAAGTAATGCACAAATACCGAGATTCACGGCCTCATTCAGTAATTCCAAAATGGCACTATATTCTGCGACATTATTTGTAGCAGGCCCTAGAAAAACACCTTGTAAATTAACTAACTCACCAGCAGGATTGTAGATTACCCAAGTTGCCGAAGACAGATTCCCAGTACTGCGAGAGGCACCATCCGTGAAACTAACATAAGGAGTAATAGACATCTGCACAATCAGGAAGACCCAATGAGCAGAAAAATGCTTACAAATCACACCACACCACACATGCAAAAAAAAGAAAAAATCACCTATGTAAATATACTATGCAAGAATGATTCAAGCATAATACTTCTTCAGGTACAACCCATTTCTGGGCTGCGCCAAAGGAAGACCTTCATAATTGATCAGATCATAAGCTCCATTTTTTAATACGTGTTTAATGATATAGGGCCCATGCCACATAGGTTGGACTTTGCCTGCCCCAAGCTTGTCAAGAGGAAGAGGTCCCCTTCGATAAGAGGAAGAGGTCCCCTTCGATATAAGAGGAAGAGGTCCCCTTCGATAAAAGAGCATGGAGAAACCATTTGATCGAAATGAGCTTTAACCCACTTTTTCTGTGCCTCGATAACCAAAGCAGCCAAGCGGCGAGTTTTGTCCAATATTTCGAGATACAGGAGACATTCTTCCTCCGGGGAAGTGCGGGGCAGTAATTCCACAACCAATTTCAGTGAAGGGATCTCACATTCAACCGGAAGAGTAGCTTCCAGACCATACACCAACTGGAAAGGTGTGAATCCAGTCGTGCTCTTCATTGACGTTCGGTAGGCCTAGAGAGCTGAGAATAATTGGAGATGCCAATTTTATTTGTGTATACCAATTGTTTGTTGAAGCATCATAACAAGCATCTTGTTCACGGCTTCAACCTGGCCATTTTACTGGGGGTAATATGGCGTCGATCTGTCGTGACGCAAGCCCAACTTTGATGTCAGCTCTGCCATCATGTAGTCCCGAAAATGAGAGCCATGATTAGTGACGATGGCTTGAGGAACACCAAAACATGTGATCACATGGTTGAAAATGAATTGAGCAGTTTTATTATTGTCTGCGGCCAATATAGGCATCGCTTCGGCCCACTTGGTGAAGTAATCTATGGCAACAATGATATAAGCATGCCCCCCGGCTGAGTGAGGGTTACATGTCATAAAATCAATGACCCATATGGAAAAATGGCCCACGGTAATGACAGGATGTAATGGGAGGGGTGGCGCACACATATTGCGTTGGAAGATCTGGCACGCATGACACTTTTGTACTGCAACAATACAATATTTAAATATAGATGGCCAGAAATAGCTCGCACGCAGAATCTTCTAGGCGGTAGCATAACCAGACATGTGACTACCACAGGCGCCACTGTGATGGTCGTTCAGAACTTTCTCAGCCTCTTCTAAGGTTAGACATCGGCGAGGCACTGAATCGACTCCGACCCAATATAGGGTATCAACGACAATCCGATATGGTTGCAACTCGTGTCGAACACGATGTTGAGCATCCTTTGTTAACTCGAACTGGAAGGTAGATGTCTGGAGGTACACAATGATATCGCCATACCATGGATCGAGAGTGTTAATTAAGAAGAGAGTTTCATTCGGGATATGATCCTTGGATTGAGACGGAACATAGTTGGTAGGGAGAGAGCAAATGAGATCAGCAAAAACCAATGACTTCTTCGATTTGGCAATAGTGAACTCCAAATCGAACTCTTGAAGGATCACAATCCATTTGGAGTACTTTCCCCCCAGCAATTTTCGAGACAAAATGTAAGTAATGGGGTTACAGTCGGAAATCACGGTTACCGTGCGCAGCAGGATGTAATGGTGAAACCGCTGAACGGCCTAGATCATGGCAAGTGCCAGCTTCTCAACATGGGCATAACGTGTTTTAGTGTCGAGGAGATTCCAAGATAGATAATAAACCACGTGTTCCTTACTGTCATCGTCATCCTGTACCAGAACCATGGCAATTGTGCTGAATGCAGTGGCCAGATAGAGGGTAAAGTCGCGATGATAGTTCAGAGGATGTATTAATGGAGCGCTGACAAGCAACGTCTTAAGGTTATCGAAGGATTACTGAGCAATCTTGTCCCAATGGAAGGGAATGTCCTATTTTAGAAGTCATGTAAACCCTTTGGCCACCTCTGCATAGTTCGGGATAAAGCGACGTAAGAAATTCGCTTTTCCCTGAAAAATCTAAAGTTGATGCAACGGGGAAGGGGAGATTAAAAATAGCCTCAACCTTGAGAGGGTCAAGGTGAATTCCGTCCTTAGAGACAATGAATCCTAAAATCCGACCAGAGTCAGCGAAGAAGACGCACTTGTGAGGATTAAGCCTGATGTTGTAACGTCTACAACGGAGAAAAATCTCGCGGAGATGTTCTAGATGGTCTTTGCATAGAGCTAAATGAGTCAGAAGGTCATCCAGGTATGGCTAAACAACATTACATATGTCATGAAAGGCGTAGGACATGGCATGCTGGAAGGTAGCCCCAACGTTTTTCAAGCCAAAAGGGAGCTTCTTGTAGGCGAACGTTCCCCACGGACAGATGAAGGCGGTCTTATGTTGATCGAATGAAAGGATATTGATTTGATTATAACCTAAAAATCTATCCATAAGGGAAAATATCTCACTCCCTGTACAATCATCAATGATCTGATCTATGAAGGGGGTGGGATAGCTATCCTTAGGGCAAGCCCCATTGATATCTCAGTAGTCAACATAGACTCGAATTGTGCCTTGCTTCTTATCCATAGGGACAATATTGGAAACCCACTCTGTCATAGGGATCGGATATATGAAGCCCACTTTAAGAAGTTTCTCAACTTCTGCTTTTATAGCAGTGGCTTTTTGAGGATGCATTGGGCACAGACGCTGGCGCACAGGCTTTGCACCAGGATAGGTGGGAATTTTGTGCACGACGATACTGGGATCGATCCTAGGCATCTCTTCATAAGACCACGCGAAAACATCTTGAAATTCGCAGAAAAGGCTAGTGTACACTTGAATCTCATTAGGAGAAAAAGTGACTCCCACATGGATGTTCTCGAAAACCCCTGGTTTAACGGAGATGTTGATAGGCATCATTTGGGTAATATTACTTAGATTTCCTTCCAAAAATAGTTCATGAGTCAATATTGGTGTTTGGAGTGGCGGAGAGGGAACCTGAGATGAAAAACGCTTGAGACAATTATGCATTGCCCCTAGTTCGGGCATGAACGAGGAACGATGATGTCGATCACTCCATGGAAAATCTTCAAGAGACATAGTCTCCATGATAGCTTTGTTAGATGGAAAAAATTCTCTCAAAGGATCGAGAAAATCTACATCGCTAAGCCAAGGGGATTGAAAATAAGCATCAAGAGCCATGCTCAAAGGAGCATTATTAGCAGGAGGAGGATCTGATGCGGCAACGATCTCGCAATAATTGATTTCAACTGGGGTCAGAGGCATCTATTCTCTAAAAGAGGCAACTTTTTCAGGAGAAGGGATGATCCACGGGTCATCCGACCTAGAGATCATGTTGAATTGAATGATGTTCGGTGGTGGAATGGGAAAAATACCCATGAGAACAGGGTCTTTGAAAATTCCAGGTCCTATACTGTCGGGGGGATTAGGAATTTGATCCACATATGGCACATTGTTCTCAGAGGATGAGGTAAAGAAAGACAACTATTCAACAGTAATAATATTGCCCTCATGTGGAAACTTCAAAAGTCAAAAGAGGGTGGACGGAACGCACAACATGGCATGGGTCCAACTGCGACGAAGTAGAAGATTTTAGTTGAGTTTGGCATCAACAATTTCCACTTCAACATTGACTGTTTTACCTTGCAATGTGATTGGTAGACTCGCGAGAACACCCAATGGTTTTGATTCCCTTCCACTGAATGCCTCGAGGTCATTGGGAGATGAAGTGAGGGCTAGAGAGCTGATGGCCTTCCAGCAAACAGATGACATAATGTAGGTAGAGGCACCTTCGTCCACAACGGATCTGGGAATATTGAGGCCGTTGATGCCGAATTGTATAACAAGGGAAATCTTGTGTGGAAGTCGAAGGACGAAATTCTTTAGATCGAAGGTGAGAAGGCTAGAATCGGCAATCAATTCCGCCGATTGTAGATAACAGAGCCTTTCGTTGAGATGGGAAACTTTCAAGAACTTCCAATGCAGACATTAGGGAGGGTGCCTATGCCAAATCCTCAACAATGATGTAATGCTGAGTAGCACAGGCGTTTGGATTATAGGAAGATTTTCGGAGGACACCTTTGGAAGGTGGCCATACAACGGGTTCAACGCTAAGCTTCTCAATTTCAAGAGGACCAGAGGTAAGTGGGGGAGGTGGGCCATCAATGACTTCCTTCTCAGCTGCCTGGCATGATTTGGTATAATGGTTCGATTGAGTGGCAATAGAAACAGGTGCAGCACCATTCATCATGAAAACCTGAGACCTAAATGGTACAGATGGTGAAGGATGCTCGACCATCTGGGTCTGCTGAGATGGAAAAGGTTCTTTAAGAACTGCTGGAGTTCCCTTATAGCCCTTAAGAATTTGACTAACTTCGGATCGTCAGGGAAAATCTTTGCTGTAGTGGTCTTCATCACAGATCAGGCAAGGGTACTTCGGTTTTCATTCCGAACCACCATCAGCACGTGGTTTGGAAGATTCTGGTTTCGGGGCATCAGATTTGGCTTTTCCTTTTCCCTTCTTCTTCCCTTTGGAAGTCTTGTCCGTAGAATTGGCTTGAACAGCATTGACCTCCGCGGTCTTACCAGAATATGTAGTAGCTGGAGGAGCAGAGTTTTTGGAAGAATTCGATTTATTCTTCCCATTAGAAGAATTACGAGAAGTCTGAGAGATGGAACCAATAACACCGTCAACCGATGGGGTAGTTGGTGCTTTAGAGGTCCCTGGTCACGGGGCATCAGTCAAGATATCATATAACATGCCGGACTGGGAGTACACTAAATCGAGGTACTGAGCACGAGCAATGGCTTGTTCCTCGATTACACATGCCCCAATATTAATGTCCTATGCAATCTTGTTGACAAAGGAGGTAGTGAACCAGTGAGTTAGAAGCTGATCATGAATGTCAAACTTGATCAGAAGACGACGACGTCTCCACTCATGAATATGATCTGAAATATGAGTGGCTTTGTCTTGTTTCAGAGATGTCAGGATATTCGTCCCGACTTCATAACGAATCGATAACTGGAAATGTGTTAGGAATGCCATAGCTAGAGTATTAAAATATTGAAAAATACCACGGGGTAGTTCTATGTACCATTTAGTAGCAGCACTAGTGAGAGTGTGCTAGAAAAGACATAGATGGATCGAGTCATCTATCCAAGTGTTCGAAGAACACCACAAATGGTATGTCATGACATGTGCTTTGGGGTCTTCTCCAGATTTACCCTCGAATTTAGGACAATCACCAGGCACCTTTTTTGGAACCAGAGGCCAATATGGATTATGAAGAATTAGATCATTGATCAATTTGGACACGTCTGGTAATTCCAACGTGGCAAGAAAATGAAATTGAGGGTTAAAATGCATGCCAAGTCCCTGATAAGGACCTGTACCTGTACTCCAACCTAGTTGAGCATAAATCTGCCCCCATTGGTTCTGTCTTGGAGGATTCTAACCATAGGGGGTATAAGCCATTTAATTGGGTTGATATGGCAGCTGAAAACTAGGATACGGGGGTTGATAACCAGGGTACTGATTTTGATTATATGTGGGCCCCATTTGAGCATTGTATGGATTTGAATGTGGAGTATAAGTGTAGCTTGGCTGTTGGAAGTAATAACCAGAACCTTGGGGCAGGTTATAGACCGGTCGAGACTGACCTTGAAGGTAATAGCCACCTTGGGGTCGAACGAGCTGCTGGTAAGTGGGACCCTGTCGAGTCTGATAAGTGGGGCGCACAGGTAGATTTGGCTGTGGCATAGAATAGATTGGCTGTTGAGCAGGGTTAACTAGTTGTGCAGGTTGTCCTGGTTGAACAGGTTGACCTGGTTGTGCAGGTTTCCCTGGTTGAACAGGTTGGCCTGGCTGAACAGGTTGTCTTGGTTGAACAGGTTGACCCAGTTGATGAAGGACACCAGGTTGCCCCGACTGAGAAAGTTGGCCTGATGGCAGGAGAGGGCCAAGTTGTTCCTGATAACTAGGTTGACCTGTGACAGGACCATAAGATGGCCCTGGCTGTGCAACATTTTTACCAATTGGAAAATGAGGTTGCTGAGGTTGCACCAATGATTGAGAAGGATGGGTTTTCCCCCTAGGATCGTACAATGGTCCAGGCTGATACCTTGGTTGCCTTGGCGGTCCTTGAGGTTGCCCTGGTTGGACCACAGGGTGAGGGTGCAGAGGTTGACCTTGAGGATTGTAAGACTGCCCTTGCGGACCATACAAAAATACCTGTTGGACCAAAGGTTGTCCCTGTAAGGGTTGTCCTTGCGGGTCGTACGCATAACCTGGCTGGGCCAAAGGTTGTCCCAGGAGGGGTTTTCCTTGTGGGCCGTAAGCATATCCTTGCTAAAACAAGGTTGTCCCGAAGGTTTTTCCCTTGTTTATTAGAAGGTTACCTGTGTTGGGTGACAAAACCGTTAATATACTGACATAAGCCTTAGGAGCAGAAACAAGGGGGTTTCCCGCTCTTCATATTGATATGGAAATACGTAGATCAAGGAACCATCGGTCCATAATGGGAAAAGTAAGGACGCGTTAAGATCTTGATATGACCGACCAACCTTGAGTTCGACACTGTAAAGAAAGCTAATACTCCTGGAGAAATATTATCTCGAATAGCGTGCTTCATATAAACGTCTTCCGGAATCGATGAGGTCCTAGCCGAATGAGTAGTGACAAGGCCGGGCGTAGACGTAGCCATGTAGTGGTAGACAGAGGGTTCACAAAAGCCGATGTAACAAAAGGAGATGTCGTGAGAGGCGTCGAGGGCGACATCCCCAACGTGGGAATGGTAGGCTCCCGTGGACCCGAGTAGAAACTCCAATAGCGCAATAGCGGCCATGACCCGACTTAAATACCTATATCCACTGGAGCGAAGGACCAGTGAAGACATACCGTGTTTCAGGGATGTCTTCGGAAAAAGCTTGTAATCTTCACCAAAAGTAGGAATTCCCTCACTAGGAGAAGGACTAGATGATTCCATATCTCGACCCCGCCGTAAGATCTTCTAAAAGACAATGGGGAAGAGAGGTATAATAAATAGTCAAACAAGACGCATCCCAATGTAAGAGGAGGGAAGTGTTCCCCTACTCCAAATCCAAACTAAGCATTGGACAAGGGCTAATTGAAGTCCACCGATCCTCCAAAGGGAAGCTCGTATATAACTAGTCCCCCGTCGAGAAACTCAGATACAATGGGCTGCTAATAATCAACAGAGGACTGAGAGACCTCTGATGAATCGTCTGTGTAAGGAATACCAGTAGACAAAACTAAGGGTTCTGCCACTATGACTGTAATGAAAATAGGAAGAGATCAAGACAAAGACACATGGGCAAAAACCAAGGCGAACAACAACAGGCTGAAAAATCAATTTCTAAATGGGCGTGTGATCGTAGGTGATTAATTTTACCACATTGAAACTGGAAATTTTACTATTTCATGTTTTAAGAGTCTAGAAACGAGTAAAAGGTGACTCTATCACTTTCAATTTGGAAACAAGCGTGAAAGGACAAGCGCTTGATGATCTTTTCAAATTTAGTGAGTCGGTAAAGATCAAAATGATTGCTCTGGTAATCTAGGAAAATGGGTGTACCAAATATCCATGAACTGCCATATACACCTTGGTAAAAATGAAATTGAAATCAACCAAGGACTTGACGTACGTGTAGGTAATCTACCCGAATGCTATGTCCAGTGTATCATGGGTAAAAGGCGGCATACTCGGCTTCCTATAGATAAAGGATTGCAACCTAATGGGGTCTCCCTTTATATAATCAATGGTATGGGGAGCACAAGTCCATACTAGCACTGTCTGTAGCCAGATGGTGAGCGACAGCTGCTAGGCTTAAATATGCCGGAACAGGTCTCTACCTTAGAATACTAGATGTTCCGTTAATGTTCCAATGTTTCCTTAGGTTAATTTAGTAAATTTTAAAGTTGATCTTCAATTTACGTTTCAATTTCCAGGCCCTATTGAATGTTGGATCTCATAAAACCTCTAAATGCAAACTACATGCCACAAAATATCACTTTTTTCAATGAATAGCTATCTACGGGAGAGTTGAGAGCTTTTCAAATGACAACAAAACGAAGGCACAAACACATTCACTACTGTTTCAAATGCGAGCTAATGAAACTAGAAAACTTCTCTCTTAGAGTTATATAACACTAGTAATGCGAAATATCTTTCAATTTTCACTATGCCAATCAAAACGCAAAAGATTTTTTTGTATTTTTCAATATTTTAGAGAAAATGCATTAAATGAATGAAAAAATAATAAAAACACCTATTCGAGAAATGACAGAGAGAGAGCTGAAACAAACAAATTCACTCCATACAAACGCACACAATCAAGACTCAAACTGATGACGAAATCCCTCAAAGCGAAGAATAATCTCGAAATAGAATCAAACAAACCGTGTAATCTAGGCTTGGAGTAACAAAAAGCCAAATCGAACGAAAGAAAGGACAATCACTCAATTAACGCAATGATTCAATGGGATGAAACAAGATGAATGCAAAGAAGCAAAAACAAAATTGACCAGGCAAGCAAGGATCCAAAACTCCCACGGGAGGCTCAACACACTAAAGCACCTAGAAGCCCTAGGGCTAGAATGCAAAATTGATAGTAAAGGGCAAACAACCAGAGGAAAAGGGCCAAATACTGTCAAAAATGACTTCAAGGCACTCAATCAATCATAAAAATGACACCAGGACCAAAACTCAAGCTCAGAGAGCCCAAAAGAAAGTAAACCTTAACACCAAGCAGTGTTGGCACATCTGTTTGGTTGTAATCTGTGCCAAAAAAGCATTGGCGCGGGGGCCTAACTAGCAACAAGTGCCAGCTGGCGCGACTGTCAGGAGAAAAACCGTGCCAATCGAGTTTACCCTAGAAAAATAATGAAAATGGACAAACAAAGACTGGATCTGGTCTTTTGGGCACTGAACAGGGGTTTAACACCAAGGAAGGTGGACCAGAAAAGAAAATAAATCAATCAAAAGCCAAAAAAAACCAAAAGAGGAAAGACTAACTCCAACTGACTCCCCAGTGGAGTCGCCAAATTGTTGAGGACGTAAATCCCCTCTGTGGACAGAGGTGATTCCACTAGCCCTATATTGGGTCTAGCAACAATCAAATCACGCAATGATGTTGGTTCCTAGTTACAAGAAAGACAAAGACAGCGATAAGTAGCCTACCTCGAATCCCACGCTGCTGTTGTTGATGAAGAAGCGGTGCTCCTCGTCCTTAGCCTGACAAATCACAATCCTTCCATTCGTCACGTCCGGACACCTATACACACGTAGAGAAATGACATCATACAACGTAATACTTAAAGCATGTAACTATATATCACTCGGAGAATATATAATTCATTGCATTACATAAAAGAGTAAGCACAAGAATGGAACCAAAATCAGAGTCACTTATATTATAAATGACAAAAGGGAGATTACAACCAAATGCTTTGATGCTATGATCTTCCTTCGGCAGGGCTTGCAGTGGAGCATGTCTCAACAAAGCCTGTCGGGAATCTGGACGAAGCTCTCTCTCTTATGGGATTCTCTTCGTCTTAGCTCTCAGTAGTTGCCCAGCTATAGTTTCCTTCCCACAAGTTTAGATGGCTTGATAATGGAGAGGGCAAGCTTTTATAGATGGAGGAAAGGAAGTTTGGATCCCTATAATCATGGGATAGGCCCTATCTCTTAGGAAGGTTCCATGATAGGTGGAAAACCACTTCCTATACATGGAGATCTAGAGCCAAACCACTCAACTCCTTTTGATGATTCATTCTGGAGTTTGTTAGAATCAAAATTCCACCATTTATTTTTAAAAAACATCCCTTAATAAGCTTGGCTAGAGTGAAACATAGGGACAGAGTGCCAGTTGGCGCGCCCCCTAGTGTGGATTTCCCCCATTGGCACGAGGGATGAATTGGCTAGTCGTTCCAAGGCTAAAACATCTGTTTTAGGATTTTTTAGAGGAAATTTCTTTAGGAGAATGTTTGTCCTTATGCAAGAGGATTTCATGAAGGCGTTTTCAGGACATTTTACTATTCATAGGTCACGGGAATAGTCCTTCAATGTACGGGATGAGGGATTGCAGGGACGGTGACAAAATGCTGTGTAACACCTATGTTCATGGATATACCTTTGCAATTTACACACTTAACATTTTAATCTTTCTTTCTTGACCAATTATTTCTATATTCAAATTTCAAACAATATTTGGTCGTAACACTAGTACAAAATGACTAATTAGTTACTAAAAAAATGACTAAAATTTGCATATAAACGACTAATTTTCGGTCAGTGACCAATAGTAGCTAATTTACAGTATCTTATAACGCGACCAAATTTTGGTCATTTTTAGCTTAGTCATTAATTGGTTATCTCAATTTTGTTGTCTAGTTGTATATTTGGTCATTAATTTAGTCACTGATTTAGCCATTAATTTAGTCATTGATTTAGTCATTGATTTTATCATTAATTTATTCATTGATTTGTTCATTGCTTTAATCATTGATTTAATCTTTCATTTAGTCATTAATTGTCGCAATCAATGACCAAATATACAACAAAATATATTACTATATGATCACCCGATAAAACCAGTTAATGACCAAAGAAATATGACCAAAATATTGGTCATGTTATAAGACACTGTAAATTAGCTACTAATAGTCATATATATGCAATTTTTAGTCATCGTTTGAAACCAATTAATGACCGAAGAAATATGACTAAATTTTAGTCGTGTTATAAGATACTGTAAATTAGCTACTAGTAGTCGTATATATGCAAATTTAGTCGTCATTTCTAGTCACAAATTTATCATTTGTAGTAGTCATTTATTCATTATATAAATGACTAATTTAGTAGTTTATATTCATTTCATTTACTTTCATTAATAATCATTATAAATAACTAATTTATTCATATATTCATTTTATTTGTGTTCATCATTAATCAATATAAACTACTAATTTAGTAGTTTTAAATTGATTTTGTGTTAATTATTAATCAACATAAATTAATTTGTATGATTTAAAAAATGTCATACAATGTGCATGTTCATCTAATAGGAAAACACAATGTCGCATATTTTAATTACAATACTAAAAAATATCAAGTGAAACTATAAATAATCTCAACCACATAAATTATATTATATGAAATGTTAAAGTATTACAATATGCATGATTTTCCATTGGTTGGACTACAATTTACACATGAAATGGTGTTTCATCACTTCAAAACATTATCATTGTGTTTTCAAGGCATTGTAGGTGAATTCACCAACTCTGAAGACTTGACCATCAGCCTTTATATGTGTGACTTATGCTGGATATTGGCTCTAAGAGTATCACCAGACCAGTTCTCCTCTCTCTCTTTTCGCATTTTTCGCTCCAATGTTATTGCTCCCCTCTTTTTTCAATTCATGCTTCTTACCATCAATACTAAGTTCATTTTCTGAAAATAAAAGAAGATACAATGAGTGTAAAAGATGAAAGACAATGAACACTAGAATATAAAATAAATTAGACTATAAATAGTTTATATGACATATACCTCAAAATCACCAATGTCAAAGCCATTTTTCCCCATACAAGTAAGAAACTCGAACAAATTTTCTTCATTGGGGCGATAACTGTTACTATAATGTGGGCAGATAACCTGTATAAACAAAGCAAATAAAATATCACCATATATAGAAAAGAACACCTTAGTAACTTAGTATTCAACTTTCAAGGAAAGCTTAAGAACAATCATGTCAACTACGTTATATGCTAAAAAGCTCGAGTTGTAGATAACTTGTGAAAATAAATAATATGAGGTGTGATGTTTAATCCTTGTCGTTTTATTCACAACAACATTTCATTTTCTAACGCATGAACTTATTCAAGTATATAAACAACATGTACTCAAATAGAAACATGAAAGTAACTTTTTATGATAGTCATAAAAATATTTTAACACAGAATAGCTTAAGGACTCCAATCAATATAGTGTAATACTAATTTCATTTGCAAGATTTTGTTGTTGTTTAAATGGACATGGTACTAAGTATTTTCAATTTAGTATTTAAAAGACAAAACAAAATCAAAAGAAACGTCCAAAATACAATCAAACAATAAAGAGAGGATGTCATGGAATGGAAATTGCAATTATAAAAAAAAAAAAAAAAAATTTACCTGTCCACCGATGTTGTGTGTAGCATTATTAAGACATTCATTTGCCCAAAATAACCATGAGATGAAATAATCAGAACATTAAAAACCACAAGAATTACCACTAGAAACATTTCCAAAGTCAGTGGCTTAGGTGTCTAAGTGATCTCTAACAGAAAATGAACCATGTCCAAGACGTGATATGCATCGTCTCCCCGTCATTTTTCCAATCACATTTCCTGTAACCTGCTCACAGCAAAGTCAAGTAATAATCAAACAAAGACATTGACATTTGTTTTTATCTTTTATATCTATAAAATTTGAATATGATTTGTTTCATGAACATATTAATTCATATTTAAAGCCTTCCTGACATATGAGAAGGTATCAATCAAATAGAACATCAGAAAAATCGACCTCAATGAGGTCCTCAAACAATTTCTACAATATCAATATTTTTCTTGTTGTGATATCTTGGGTAGAAAAAATAACATATCTACAATAGAAAAATGCATATATTACTTATGGTCAAACTTTATATATGGTGTATCCTTAAGCAGTTTTTTAAGATGTTCCTCCGCCTTTACCAAAGTGAATTGTAGTTTGGTTAAACTATGTATCCTTTCATTCAACGTCAATTTCTGAAAGATAAAAGTCACACATTATCCTTTTCCATTTCTCAACATGCTACATATGATAAATTGAAAGTCGCATAAAACCAAGAGCAAACCCTTTTCTAATCAAAACAAACAAACAAATAGTGTCTCTAATAAAACTTCATTATATTATTAGAAAATGAAAAGAGAGTGGACCATTTTTGTTGTTCGAATTTGCATATTTTTGTTATGAAAGTGCTCGAGCTTCAAGAACCAACAAATGTGAGGGAAGTCATAAATGTGAAAAAAATTATGTTGACCTAATTTGTAGACTTCTTCAAAATGATGTGAATGATGCCATTTTCGGATGTGGTAAATCTCATAATAAGAAATGGCATGTATTCTAATAAATTACATTGCAATAACTACCATGGGCCTCCACAGGTTATAGGTCCTCAGTATGTTAATATTGATGATGAAAGAGAGATGGCAACGATAAGTATGGGTGGTCCTAGTTTGTATGGTGGATATCTTCAAACCAAGGTTGCCATCTCAATGAACCTAGATTCTGACATGGTAAACTTGGATTTGGTCTTCACCCAATTTCATTCCATCATACTTTGTCAAGACTCAAGAGGACATAATGGTCCTTCAGTTTGTAATAGGGTTGCTTTTGAGGTTATAAGTAAAGCTTATCCAAATCAAATGGATTTTTGGGCTCCAAGAGATATGGATAATTTAAATGATAACAATTATATGTTTTTTTCCCAAGATTCAAATGTAGGGATACATTTTGTGGATTTTACTAATAAATAGAATGAGAGAAATAATCCATGAGGAGAATCTATTGGTCATTGTGATTAGTGAAATACTCGGAGATAATAAGACTATTTAGGTTCAAATCAAAGATGGTGTTGATTCTTGTAGCTCCTCAGTTGTTGGTAGTTTTTAAGGTAAGAACTTCAATTCTTCAAGGGTGGGGTCGTTCAACATAATTGCATCTACCTTGGTCATATCACCCAAAAGAAAAACATAATCAACAAAGAGTAAATATGTCAAGTTTAGGGCAAATCCTATTTGTATAGTTGCCAAGATTATAGTTCTTTTTTAGTCTGTTATAACTCTGTTAAGACCACCTACTCTACAGTAAAAAATGGTAGATGAGCCATTAGTCATACCTACCCATGGTCTCTTGTAGACATGATAGAAGAATAGGTTGAGCCATTAATTAGAATTGCACATATATTGAGGAAAGACAATTCATTATCTAATTAACCAATTGCACATTGAACCCTATATGGATGAGTAGCCTAAATATTTTCTCTATCATATGCATTGGAAAGACAAACTAACATTGCTTGTAAATTTTTGGTTTCATGTTATAAATTCCTTCTTGGGAAACTCCTATTTTGTAATGGATTTGTTTCCCAGGAAGGATGCAAAATTGTTCTAATGACATGGAATCAGCTTAGTGGATTTTGACCCTACATGACCAAGGAACTCAGGAGCCTTGGGCACATCAATGGTAGCATCCTCCAATGAAAATAGTACAGTTTCCAACCTAGAAACATAAAAATTATATATAGTTATAATTCATAATCGCAAATGACCATAGACTGTAGCAGTCCTTAAATAAATTCAAACTTGAATAAGAACAAACATAAAATTTCACATTACCCTTTAGTAAGATGTCCTTAATTTAGAAAGAAAGGCTAAAACTTGAATAAATATGTAAGTAGATTCCCCATAACATCAATTTCAACATCTTTCCTGAAAAAATAATCTAATATCCAAAGCGAAACCATAGTTTACTTGAACAATGGTGCTTTAAGTCATCTACACAAAAAGTTGCCTCCTTCAAATCTCTCACATTGGATGGTATGTCTTGCAAAATTAAGAAAAATTTAGGGAAACTTGTCGACTTCTCTAAAAGACATAATGAAAATGCATAGAAGCTTTGTAAAGGAATCCACCTGTAATATTATTTGATTTCCATTTCAGCTTTTTTCCTAAGTTGAACCTCAATGAGTTGTGAACTCAAAGTTATTTGAAAAGAATGTTCTTACAATTGAAATTCAACATTTGTAGTCTTCCCACCTGTCACCAGATGAGTATGAATTCTTAAAGCCTCTTATGTCATTATCCAAAACATTTCTTTCCTGGACACATGATTTTGCAAATAAAGGCTTTTATGCAGTATAAGTCCTTGTCAAAATGGCATCTCTCATACTCACTAGCATCCGGTTAGAACTGCAACCTGAAATCGGACCTGCACCTATTTGTATATTACTCAAGATGTGAATGGTGGAATATCTGCTAGAGCACTCTTAGCATATGGAAGAGGTTGAGCCCTCCCTCTTATTCCCTTGCCAAGACCTCCCTTAGGACCAAGAGTCCAGTGGGCATCATTAGAAGCTCTGTGTGTTTAAGGGCTTGGCATAGACCGATTTTCAAATTGAGCCCTATCCACAATCCGAGCATCTTGACTGGTGAATCCACAGTCACGTCGTCCCATATGGGGTTGTGGCCCTTTAATCCCACCCATATGTGGACGTGAACCCGTCTGTGTACCTGCCATGTAAGGTGGCATCACAGGTCCTCTCACACCATGATCAAGTGGTGTCACAAGTCTCTAACTTGAATGTCCCATATTGGTACCTCGAGAGCAGCCTTCCTGTCCATGAAGTTGTTGCACAACATCCTGATGCACTTACTCTATTTTATTGCGGCCCTCAACTTTCTTCCTTTGTTGCCATCCAATCCTCCTCAGATCAATCAGATCCTTCAACATAAACCTCAGCCTAGAGGGAAGCCCTTGGTTATTTGACAGTTTTGTCATCTTATCAAAGTAAGCATCAATATGTTCCTTGGCCTTTGAATGGTCAATCATATGACCAATAGTGCTCATCAGTTTTCACAAAGCTTCAACATTTTCCTCCTATGGATGCTTAAATTCACCAGTTAATTTCTTGATGCATGCATGCATAATTCTTGCGGTCAACATACTTTCTTTATAAAACTCACTAATAAACCTTATATTTACTAGAATTCATCATTGTCTTGTAGCCTTCTTCTCTCATCTTTCTTCTGCTGAAAGGATTTTTTCACCATGCTCTTCTGCTTTCTCAGCCTCAGCCTCTTCTCTTTCATCTTTTTCAAATTATTCCTGATATTTGTTCAAAAGAACTCGCTTGAAAACAACCTTCTCATTATCTTCATAAAATTATGGTATTCCTGCAGCAAGCTGAAAACTGAATTTCGCATACATTTCACAAAAATCCATCTCCATCAAGGCTTTGTCAAATATTTGAGATATTATACCATGAAGACATGATGCAAAGTCAATGTTCACTTCTTTGACCTGTTCAAAAAGTTTCTCAATTTTTTTGGGCGTTAATTTATTAAGGATGGATTTAATTTGTCTTTGTTTCAACTGATCCGCATCGGAAACCTTGCCCACTTCATATCGATTCTCTAATATATGAATTGTGGGCAGAGAAGGTTGTGGAGGAGGAATCAAACCCTTCTGTGAACCAGAATCACGCTACCACCTATTAGCATCAGAATTATTTCTCACTACTCCAACTTGTGGAAGTGGTGCTTGTACATAAGGCCCTCCAGGAAGGATGAAATTTATACTCATTTGTGTTGCACAAGTATTTCTTGCAAAGGGAGTATTATAACCTTGGCCAATTTGAAACACAACAGAGGAACCGCTAAGATCCACATCCATCCACATATCACAACCATTAGTAAGAGCATCCATTGTCTTGGCCCATCTATCATCATCCAAACTGGCCATATTTCTCCCACGACGTTCAAGAAGATAATTCCCACTCAGTTGCCTGTCAATTCCTCTTGCAGTGCTCGCTAATGCATCAGCCTCTCCTACATTACTTGCAAGTGCTTGGGAATTTCCAAGTAATTCAATAATGACTAGACAAATTTCAAAATGATTTGGTAGCTCTTTGCACTGATCCTTGATTGTCAACAAAAAATCACTGGAGTACTTTCGGTCTCCTGAACATTCAATAACTAAAATAGCTACTTGATTCATAGGAGTTGAAAGCTCGACTGCATCTTCCCAATCATCCATTTCTTTCAGGACTTGCTTCTCAGGCTCTTTTGAAGAAGTCTTACTCTTGACAACACCAGTTATTATTTTGCATGGTTCTAGAAGGTTCACATCTTCCTCCTGTTGGTCAAGGTTGTCATTGATGTCAATATGACATTAACCGAGATGTCAATATTCTTGAGATGTCTGGTTCAAGATGATGATGTCATGCCATCAATGAAGATGTCAAATCACGAAGAAGTCAAACCACTAATGAAAGAAGCCCTAAGAAGTCTTTGATCTAATGTTGCATGCACTTGATCTAGATCTTAACCCTTGATGTTATGTGATGATGTCATACTCTTTGATACTTGATGATGACATATGATGATCATGGTTGGAGATCATTTGAGGGTTGGAAAACTATTTTGTATTTCTCCTAATAATGTTGCACTATAACATATCACTGCACCATTATGTGATGACATGGGTGATGCACTCATTGTTGGACATTATCATGATGACGTGGATGTCCTACATGTCCTATGATGATAAAGAAGCTGAATAATGGAGAAGACAAGCAATGGAGAAGCCAAACAAAGAAGCCATACTGTCCTAGTCATTTTTTGCACTAAATAATTCAAGGGCAGTCACAAAGAAAAAAAAATTCACCATATTAGAGGCAAACTTTAAAAAAGGATCCTATACCATCTTGTAGAGTATATTTTTCCCTTTCTAACGAGCCCTTACTTGCCCTAAAACACCAAATAGTTTGGGAGATATTGATTTTTTAAGTTAAGGAAATTAGCTCTGACATTGAGCCGACCTAAGCCGACTTGTGTAGGCTTGACATGCCGTCCAAGAGATGTGTCTCTTTGTCAAATGTCAAACCAATATAAATAGAAATCCATAATCTTCATTTTATCCATTATTTTCAGTCAAGATTTCAGAGAAGAATCACAGAAGGTGAACTAAGGCCGAGGAGGACAGTTAAGGATACATTTGGGCAAATATATTTATACGTTTTTCAAACTTGGAATTTCTGATCTACAATTGCAATAATATATGTGAAAGCTCAAAATCTTGAGGACAACAGTCAACCAGAACTCGGATTATCTATGCTACAACAAACTGTGGAGGAAAAAAAAAGACACACTTCAGATCGTTGGTTTTGGGCATATCTCTGAAATGCGTACAACATTGTGATTGTCATATCTGTCTAAGCCACAAGAAGAGCCACACTAGGCCTGTGTAGGCTGCAGGAAGGGATGCAGTATAAGCTTGTGTTAGGCTGCAGTTAAAGGCATGTTCATGCATGTTTGAGACAGTGTTTAAAGGACTGTTTTGAGCCTTATTTAAGAACAAAAAAATTCAGATCTATAGGAGAGCTTTAGAACTGAGTCCTGTGGAAAATAATATAATATGTTATGACAGACTTGTTATGGCATATTTGAGCATGTTTTAGGTCTAAGTTTTTTGGAGCAGGTTGCAACATTTTTGGCATTCCTTAAGCACACATAGTTACAAATTATTGGGAGCCTTTGTGAAGCAGTCTTTGAGATTGGAGAATAATCGTTGATCCTTATTGAAGGAGGCTTCTTGAAGATTTTCCATGTTTATATAGGTTGCTTACTAAGGCAGACATCCTTGTGGTATTGTTGAAGATCTATTGAAGAATTGAAGAAGCAAAATTTTGGAGGCATTCTTGGAGATCAGATGTATAGCTAAAGCCCTTGTGGAGTAAGAGTCCCATGCTCAGGATGGAGAAAATTTCCAAGATCTTTCTTCTCTCCAATTACAGAATTAACAAAATTATTGTTGCAGCTTTGTCTAGCATTATCGCTTGTTGATTCAGATTGTTTATTATTCACATTTCTAAGTTTTGAATGGCTAGACCACAGTCACCTCCAAAAAGTCCCTTTTGGGGTTGTAGAAACTAAAGATAAGGGAAAGGATTGTGTCAAAACTCTTTTAGCATCCAAGTACAATGAATTCATTATATTAGCAAAGATGGTGATCTAACCATCAATTGAAGAAACATTGACATTGTTGTCATAGAAACTATACTCCCCTAGTGAACCCAACCACGCCCTGACTTCAGTTTGGGTGGAGAATGTCGAGCAATTAAGCCTAGTCATAATCACAACCTAGAAGAAAGAGGTAGTTGATGTGACTATCATAGCAAGATACTAGAGCTTATGGTGTATGAAGGTAACCATCGCCCTGATGAGCAAAGACAAGAACCTTTGATCGAGGTATCTAAGAAGACAAAAATTTAGGCCTATAATTCTTGAAGAGGAAAATGCATCCTATGTCATTGTGTTCACTAAATTTGAAATTTAAAACTTGAATTTAGACATACCTTAAAGTTGCAAGCAAACTTTGTCAACCGTTTATACAAACTCGTCATGTCTTAAAGGGATCAACAATGGTCGCTACTTAATGCAAGCCAATGAATGATTATATAAGTCTAACATCATAGTTAAATTCAAAGAAAAACATGAACCAAGTGACTTAGATTCTATCTACACAAAAATATTGTAAGAAACAAAGCAATGAAAGAAGTGCATTGCTTCAAGTTTCAACAGACCTTGGATATTCCTCACATGGAACTTTAGGACTATATTATCGAGGAGGAGTGGATCTTTGGAGGCCATGTCTTGCTTGGTCAATTGAAGACCCTAACAGACTCTTGAAAGAAAATGAATTTTTACTTTTGAAGACCAACCACACCATTACTCGGTTCTTGTAATCACCCAATTCTTCTTATAAAGCTACAAGGCAATTCCATCTTTCCTAGCATATGCTAAATTTATTGAATGATTTGGATGATTGATAGTGTGAGAAAAGGTCCTGAATGTAGAGGAGGAATATCAGCAGGAGGGTAGGAAACAACTTTCTACCACTCTTGCAATCACCCTAGAAGACTTAGCACGTGATGACATGGGTATCATGCCATGCCTTTTTTCTACACTGGAAAATGGAAATTCAACCAACATATGACAAAATCCTGAGCGCAGATGGAGACAATGGACCAAACCGTAGTTCTAGTTTTCCTAAGAATGAGATTAATAAGACACTCATTAATGAAGGGAAATCCTGAAGATCCCTTAAGATTCAAGAGACCAACACTCCTATCTATGATTTTGACTATGGTAGAAACTTTGGCACCCATAATTATGTGCATCTCCAATCAGCATTGCCTATTAAACAGAAGAGTGGAAGGTCTGATATTTTTTCCTTTGATAGTCATCCTACATATGACATGGACTCTGATGAGGAATAAAAGAAGGCTTATCATATCATCAAGCTGTTTTGTGAACCATATGAGAGAAAGGTAGAAAGGTCCATTCCATTTGTTGAAGGAATCCTTATTGAAGATGAATAGTCTTGTCATATTGAAAGAACAAACCAATATCTAGGAGAACAAGAGGACTTATGCAAACCCATAATTGATTAACTACACAGTGAGAAAAATCATTTCCAGGTTTGCCTCTTATTGTTCATAGGTATGATAAATTATCTTCAAAGGAGTTTCTTCTCCTAACTATAAATTATATTCGGGTAGCTTTAATTTCTCATATAAAGCAGCTCCCTATCTGCAACAATGATTTTCATGGCTAGCATACAATTTTTCCTATGTTTGATCCATAAACGTTGGAACTTACAAACTTGAGGATAACGATGGATCTGTGGCTTGAAGAAGTAAAGTATTAGCTCCCCTCAAATTTCCTTGAATAATGTCTGCCACAACATGATGCTATATTTATCAATACCCTACATGTCCAAGAGTATTCCCATCTTCAATATGGGATCCTAAAGCTCGCTAAAAATATCCCAGCAAAATGCCCTGATCTAAGCCTAATTTATCTGAATGTTTCATTCATGAAGATGGGGTCACAAAAAAATTACTAAGAGAAATACCTGCAACAAATTTATGGATGATTTGATTATCTATGCTAAAGGAAACTGTTGAGAAAAAAAAAAAGACACACTTTAGATCGCTGGTTTTGGGCATATCTCTGAAATGCCTACAACATTGTGATTGTCAGATTTGTGTAAGCCACAAGAAGAGCCACACTAGGCCTGTGTAGGCTGCAGGAAGGGATGCAGTATAAGCTTGTGTTAGGCTACAGTTAAAGGCATGTTCATGCATGTTTGAGACAATGTTTAAAGGACTGTTTTGAGCCTTATTTACGAAAAAAAAAAATTCAAATCTATAGGAGAGCTTCAGAACTGAGTCCTATGGAAAATAATCTAATCTGTTATGACAACCTTGTTGTGGCATATTTGAGCACATTTTAGGTCTAAGTTTTTTGGAGCAGGTTGGAACATTTTTGGGAGCAGTCCTTAAGCACACACAGTTACATATTTTTGGGAGCCTTTGTGAAGTAGTCTTTGAGATTGGAGAATAATCATTGACCCTTATTGAAGGAGGCTTATTGAAGATTTTCCAAGTTTATATAGGTTGCTTACTAAGGCAGACATCCTTGTGGTATTGTTGAAGATCTATTAAAGACTAGAAGAAGCAAATTTTGGAGGCATTCTTGGAGACCGGATGTATTGCTAAAGCCCTCATGGAGTAACAGTCCCATGCTCAGGATGGAGAACATTTCCAAGATCTTGCTTCTCTCCAATTATAGAATTAACAAAATTGTTGCTGCAACTTTGTCTAGCATTATCGCTTGTTGATTTAGATTGTTTATTCTTCACATTTCTAAGTTTTGAATGGCTAGACCACTGTCACCTCCAAAAAGTCCCTTTAGGGGTTGTAGAAACTAAAGATAAGGGAAAGGATTGTGTCAAAACTCTTTTAGCATCCAAGTACAATGAATTCATAATAGTAGCAAAGATGGTGATCTAACCATCAATTGAAGAAACATTAACATTGTTGTCATAGAAACTATACTCCCCTGGTGAACCCAACCACACCCTGACTTCAGTTTGGGTGGAGAATGTCGAGCAATTAAGCCTAGTCATAATCACAACCTAGAAGAAAGAGGTAATCGATGTGACTATCATAGCAAGATACTAGAGCTTATGGTGTATGAAGGTAACCACTGCCCTGATGAGCAAAGACAAGAACCTTTGATCAAGGTATTTAAGAAGACAAAAATTTAGGCCTATAATTCTTGAAGAGGAAAATGCATCCTATGTCATTGTGTTCACTAAATTTGAAATTTAAAACTTGAATTTAGACATACCTTAAAGCTGCAAGCAAACTTTTTCAACCGTTTATACAAACTCGTCATGTCTTAAAGGGATTAACAATGGTCGCTACTTAATGCAAGCAAATGAATGATTATATAAGTCTAACATTACAGTTAAATTCAAAGACAAACATGAACCAAGTGACACAGATTCTATCTACACAAAAATATTGTAAGAAACAGAGCAATGAAAGAAGTGCATTGCTTCAAGTTTCAACAGACCTTGGATATTCCTCACATGGAACTTTAGGACTATATTATCGAGGAGGAGTGGATCTTTGGAGGCCATGACTTGCTTGGTCAATTGAAGACCCTAACAGACTCTTGAAAGAAAATGATTTTTACTTTTGAAGACCAACCACACCATTACTCGGTTCTTGTAATCACCCAATTCTTCTTATAAAGATACAAGGCAATTCCAGCTTTCCTAGCATATGCTAAATTTATTGAATGATCAAGAAATGTTTGACTTATGAAATCTGACATTCCAATAATAATGGATCAGTTTACCTGGATTTTAGGAAATGGTAAAATATTAATATTTGGAAGTATAACATCATGGGTCACCAGCTGCTTAACTCTCAAGGATCTCACTCCTTTAAAGATATGATTGGACAGCAAGGAGAAAATTCCCTCTTTGACATTTCTTCATGGGACAAAGCTTTAGGATTATGGAGAGGGTCATATTTTGGGGCTCCACCTTCAAACTTGTTCCATTTGGTGGCCTCAATGGAGCCTCAAAATCGTGCTTCCTTTCATCTTACTTTACCTCATTTTCCTTTGACCATTGATATCCTAGACCCAATTGATCAATGAATTTAGTTAAAATTACTTTTAGAATGATTTACATGACTGACTTGCTAAATTTTGTGATTTTTGTCATTGTAAAGCATTTTGACCGGAACTAACTGCAGAATGCAGACATTCCGTAGCTAACCGACAATTCTGCAGCTGTCTTCACGTTTGGGTATGTTCCAGGTGGGCTCTCAAGAAAAACCGCATATGGGCATAATCCACGTCATGTCTACATTGTTCGTTGCTCACCATGAAGGAAGAAACGGATTCTGGATATGGTTTTGATACGTGGGAACACATTTAGGAAGGCAAACTTCTATTAGGACTGTCTCAGTCCAGATGTCCTTTTCATTTTTACGTTGCCACTTCAAGAGTCCTAATGTGATTTCGATAAGGAAAGACAATGCTCCTGGAATTGTTGCAAGTCTTGTTATGTATATTTGTTATATAAACACTTGGGAAACCGAGAGCTAGGCTAGATTTTGTTCTAGATTTTGCTTAGATTTTGTGCTACATTTCTGAAGACGCAGAGTGCTCTGTTCAAGTTATTTCACCTTTAATGAAGCAGACAGTGTTGTTTTGAAAGCATTGATTTGATTTGGAGTTAGATTCCGTCAGGTGGTAGAGGGCCCCTGCCTCTTGCACGGATTTATTTGCGTAATTTAGATAAGTATTCTAGCTGCCTTTACGTTTTTGAAGTTGAGTTCATAGTTGCTTTCATTAGCTACTGTAGTTATACTCATTCTAAAAACTCTTCCAAAAGAAGAAGCTCTTCCAAAAGATTATAATGATGAATGGGAATTGGCTACAGTATTGTAGGATTTGATTGTAATCTCTTTTATTCACCATCACAGTTATACTTATGCTAAGTACTCTTCCACAAGAAGAAACTCTTCCAAGAAATATTTATACTGTCTTAAGCATGATTGTGATCTTGAACGTTTTAGTTGTGTGTTTTCACTAAGTACCATAGTTGTTCTTGCTCTTAAACGCTTGTCCAAAATATCATAATGATGAGTGGGAAATGGCTATGATATCTTAGTTTTTCATTGCTTTCAGTTTTTACGTTTGCATAGCATAGTTAGGATACTCCGGAGTTTAATTGCACTTAATTCATGCTCAGTTATTTTGTTTTAAGTTTGATAATGACTTGTAGTTTTAACACCGTTTTAGACTAGTGACATCTGCTAATGCTTTTAGCTTCACTATTGCATCGGGCACTCCACATTCGCCTGTCATTCACCGCATATTAGATTACTTCAAACTTTTTGTTAAACTTAACAAACAACCTTCATTATTCAAGGCAAACCCCTTCTTGTTCTAAAAACCTATAATTGATTCCATAACCATATGAACAAAATAAGACAATATCATTTTAAGGTTCGAAGTACTTCGCAACTTCCCGATCATCTTACAAACAAACATTTCCTCAAAAGACCGTTTTAAAGATCTTTAACCTTGAGTGAAGTGTATGTTATCAAACTAAGTTGCGTAATAGAGTTAGGAACTAGTCTTAGGAGAATATCTTATGATGGTATCAATGTTTTATTCCAAACATACTTCAACAAATCTCTAATCAAGGACAAAATGTTGCATCATTATAAGTTAGTTGTTTAAATCAAGGGTTAGGAAGACTTGCATACTTAGTTGACCATGTCTCAAGCTTTCCCTCTCAAATGCCTTTGATGAAAGAATTTGACAAGTTTAGTTTGTGTTTTGAATCATTTTCTTAAAAGTCATTATCAAGCTTTGCTTTTGCTTAGTCATAGTTTAGATTTGATTATGTTTTTAATATTGCATTTGCATTTACCATTTGACATCAACCAAATTAGGCTTCACTGCTTTTAATCATTAGCTTTCCTTCCATTAGCTTTCTAGTCATTTTTCCTTGTGAACATAAAACTACCAAAAGACCAAAAACATCGAAATCTACCACAAAAGACCAAAAACATCATAAAATACTACACACAATGCATTAAGAAACAAACACCCAGGTACATACAGACACTCTTCACTTTAGCAAATACCAACCCTTGCTGACAATTAAATGAGCTCAATTTAGGAGACTAGATTGAGACCAAAAATTTTGGCGCCATTGCTTGGGGAAGTGAAAACTAGGTAACCTTTTGTTTCTTAGCATCCAAAAACAATTTTATGCGTAGGGAGAGAGATTCAAGGGGAAGATTTATAAGCAAACAGAGGCGTAAGTTTGATTTCTAGAACACCACTTGTTTCATCTAGATCCGTAGCTAGTACACCTTCAACTCAAACCCATCTTCCATCCTTTTACCGATCCCGGACTTCTGTGAAGACCCGAAATCGCATATCCCATTAGAGAAACCTTCCACTTCATCCACCGAATCCGCCATAGAAAAAAATCTAAAGACTCGGTAGGGACATAAATCTTTCCACTTCCATAGGAGAGACAAATCATGGCGAAGAAGGAGGAGGAGAGTTTTTAATGGAGAACACACACTATTTGGAGCTGTAGGTAGAGGTAGAAGAGAAAGAGGGCAGAGAGGAGAAGGAGGTAGAGGTGCGTATGGAGGAAGAGGTAGAATAGGAAGCTCTTGGGTTTCCCTATAATTGATGAAGAAACCAATACAACCATGAAAAATATTTCACCCTCCTCGTCCTTCCAAACTTCTATGGACTCAAAACTCGAAGATCCCGAAACCTTCTTATTTGAATTTGAAGCTTTGTAGAACTTATGACTACTTACAAGATGCTCAAAAATTGAAATTATTTCCTTCAACTTTGAAGGGAGCAAGATTGAAGTGGTTTATGAGTTGATCAGCGCTTCTATTAGAACATGGGAAGACATAAAACAAGCATTTCTAGAGAGATATTTGGATTATTGTATGTCGGTTAATCATAAGGAAGAAGTGTTCAAGATGTTACAAAAAGAAGATGAAAATTTGGAAGATTTGTTGGAGAGATTTAATTACAATATCAAAAGAGAAAAAATGGAAAACCTAGATCAAGACACCTTAAAAGCTCTTTTGTTGAAAACAATTAGGGATGAATGGTTGATATCCTTAACATGATGGGAAAAGGGGGATATATCACAACTCACATGCATTACCCGAAATATCCGAGTTATGTATCAACCTTTCAAGAGGGAAATCTAAAACTCGTCAAAGGTCCAAGAGATCCCCGCTCTTTATAAGGGAAAGTAAGTCTCGCTTCGGGACAAATAAGTAGATCAGAAATAGGTCACATGTTTCTGGTGATTTTAAATCTGACATCTTAGGGAGTCTTAGTGAACAAATACACACCCTCAAGATACAAAACAAGTAAAAGGCTGAATCTCGATGCCTTGGAAATCTTTTGTCCCAAATGTAGTAGAAAGAAACATGCCTTGAGAGAGTGTCCTTTGATGTAAAAGTTGTAGAAACCTATGCTTACTGTTCAAAAACATGAGACCAAGAATTTTCCTTCTCTTCCCAGTCTCAAAGTCAATGTCAGAGGAAACTCCTACGTATTCCACAGTCTCTCAATTTTGTATCTGTGTAAAGCTCTCTGCAGTGGATCTCAAACACAAGGATTCATGATCAAATGTATAATCAACCTCCACCTTGGAATTCTTGGCAAAGAACTCTGGCCCCAATTTCAAAATCAATCTCACCTGCACAAGTGAACACAAGTCCCTACGGAAGATACTCTCCATACTATCAAGATTCACCATCCTATCCACCATACCCACATTTTTATCCTCAAATCCTCAACAAAATTTTCCTCAAAATCTTCAACAAAATTTTCAACAAAATCCTCAACAACATCATCAAAATCAACCACTTTCATTACCATTCTCTCAAAACTCAAATCAATTGCCTCGCTCAACCCATACCAAACCCCAATAATAAGAACCTCAAAATACACACATGATAAGGCCAACAATTTCCAACTTATTTAATTACTCCTTTAGACCTTAAGGATGTTCAACTCGAGGTCCTGAAGAATACTTGAAAAGAGGAAACCTTCTGTGATCATACAAGAACAAGATACTCGAGGAAGACTTCACGGTGAATAAAAGTCTTGAGGAAGATACATCCTTTCAAGACCCAAACACCGAAAAACTAAAACAAAAAGATCCAAAAGAACTAACTCCTGTATTAGAGCAACCATCTACATCTACTTCTATACCTCCTTTCCCGTAAAGATTACAAATTGATAGAGTGTGTAGAAAAACAAATCATGGTGCCTAATTATGATTTCTTAGATGAGCCGAGAAATGTTTGCATTAAAATTCCATTATTACAAGCCATCAAAGAAATCCCAATTTTAGCCAAAACAATAAAGGAGTTGAGTATGAAGACAACAAGAAAAAGAATAAGAGAAACAAAGCAAAATTCAACCGGGTAGGACAAATAGCGTACATTATGATGGGCAAGATTGCTATTCCAAAGTATCTTGACCCAAGAAACTCATTGTCAAAATTCACATCAATGGAATTGTTCAAAACACACTCATTGATTTAGGAGCAAGAATAAATATCATGAGTAGACAAATCATGACAACCGGAACTTCCTAATCTTCTTTTACACCCACACTATTACAATTGTGCGTATAGATTCGTGATTAAACCCGTATGGGGTAATAGAAGACATTCCAAAGAACTCCTAGACTTCTGGGAATACCCCGTGGATTTCATGATCCTAACTCCCAAGAATAATCTAGGAGGCCATCCCGTTATATTAGGAAGACCTCGTTGCTGTATGTACCGATGCTTTTATTAGTTGTAGGTCCGTGATATGTATATTTCCGATGGTAGTTCAACTAAGAAATTCACTTTATATCCTCCAGCCTAGGACAATTACAAACATCTAGATGACACTCAATGGATAGAGGATGAAGAATATTTACAACCACTCTTCACAATTTCGTAAATTAGTGAAGATAATCAAAATTTCAATACTCTAGAAAACTTGAATCCTCTCCAACACAAACATGAATCATTTCGTAGGGATCCAACATTTAATTTTTTCATCTAGGCAGATGTCTCTTCATTCTATGGATACCCCATAAATATTTACAAGTGAGATTTTTCCGCAGTAAAACTTTAAACATAAACAAGAACCTAGAAAAATATCAACAAGAAGAGTTAATCAAAGTATTGGCGTAAATATTATTCCGCATATGCATGGGAGCATAATCGACATGAAAGGATAAGCCCCAAGACTTGTACTTATCACATCTATATAGAGGCAACACAAACCAATCGCATAACCTCAAAGACTAGATGAATCCAAATCTAGGGAAATTGTTAAAGAATAATTGCAAAAATTGTTAAATGTTAATTTTATCTATCCTATTTCGTATAGTCAAAGGGTTTCTCCTTTGGTAATTGTGCAAAAAAATGGAAAATGGAGGGTGTGTAAGTTGACTAATGAGAACTAAATAAAGTTACTCTAAAGACCATTTTCCCTTACCTTCATGACCAAGTATTAGATACATTAGCCGGCAAAAAGTACTTCTCATTCCTGGGGACAGGTTTAGTGGTTACAATCAAATCCAAGTAGCACTTGAAGACCAAGACAAAACCACATTCACCGTCCTTGGGGTACCTATGCTTACCGAGTATTGCCATTTGGATTATGCAGCCACCCGCAACATTCCAAAGGGTGATTAGGAATTTTTTCTTGATCTAATACATTAATCGTGTAGAGGTGTACATGGATGATTTCACAGTTTTTTACGGAACACATTTGAAGAGGCTTTAGAAAACTTGGAAAAAGTCTTAAAAAGATGTCAAGAAGCAAATCTTTCACTTAGTCATGAAAAATGTTTTATGATGTTTACCGAAGGTATTGTTTTAGGGCACCATATTTCAGTGGGATGGGATTAGAGTTGATGAGTCATAAGTTGAAGTCATCTCTAACCTATCTATTCCAAGTTTTCAAAGAGATGTTAGAAGTTTTCTAGGATTTCATGCTGTGGTATTATCGGAGATTTATAGAAAAATTCACCAAGATAGCATCTCCACTCTTCAAATTACTTACCAAAGATTGTGAATTCAAGTGGACTTCTGATCGTCAGCTAGCTTTTCGAAACTCGAAAACCAAAATTTCTGAAGTACCCAGGACAGACTCAACCCAGTTACCTTTTCATATCTCGATGATGCTTCCGACACAGCCTCTTAGGAGCAGATTATCAAAAGATCTAATTCCCTATGCGACCATTATATCAAAGAAAATTGACTCCCCGCAGTTAAATTATACTCGTAACTGAAAAAGAGTTTTTAGCTATTGTTCATGCCATAAACAAATTTAGACACTATATAACATGCTGAAACTTTTTATTCAGACACTGATCATTCTGCAATTAGATACTCAATGAACAAATCAATCACTAATGGCAGAGTTATATGATGGTTATTGCTCTTACAAGAATTCAACATTACTATTCTAGATAGGCCTGGAAAACAAAACAAAGTAGCTGATTTCCTATCTAGACTCCAAAATATCAAAGATGACACTCCAAACTTGAAGATCAATTTCCCCGATGAATATCTTTTTGCAATCTCTACTCAAACTCCATGGTTTGTCGATATTGCTAATTATTTAGTTTCGTGAAAATTTCCTTCAATTATGGTAACGGGGGATAAAATAAAAAAAATCATTTGTGATAGTGCAAAATATTCATAGGTTGCTAATGAGTTGCACAAGACAGTCTCGCATTTGATCATTAGAAGGTGTGTTCGTGTACATGAGATGGAGATTCTCAAGGCATGTCATGATGAACCTTGTATGGGACACTTTGTTAAGATAAGAGGACACTTACAAGATCCTTCATTTAGACATACACATCTGTTTAAATATGCTAAAGAGTATGTCAAAAGTTGTGACACTTGCCAAAGGGTAGGGAAACCTTCTCCTTCTCGTGAGATGCCATTACAACCTCAGTACATATTGAACCTTTTGAAAATGGGCTTTGGATTTTGTAGGACCTATTAGTCCTCCATCAAGACAAAAGAAATATATATTAGTTTGGTACCGATTATGTTACTAAATGGGTAGAAGCTATACCATTACTTGTTGCTAATGAAGCATCCGTAGTTACTTTTCTTTGGAGGATATTTTTACTCGTTTTTGTGTCCCAAGGGAAATTGTTACATATCAAGGAGCTCAATTACATCAAGGCTAGTGGAGAAAATTATGGAGAAGTACAAAATCAGACATAGAAAATCTACTCCCTTATCATCCACAAGCAAATGGTCAAGTGGAATCTACTAATAAGGTCATTGAAGGAATCAACAAAGACTCAAGCCCATTTACATAGAAGAGATTGGGTAGATAGGCTTCGAAGCTCAGGGGCCTATAGAACTACATGGAGAAACACAACAAAGCCATACTCCTTATGGAAATTGTTTATGGAAAGCAAGTTTTGTTTCCCATGAGTTCCGCATTCAAACTCTCAAAATGGCAACAATGACTTGATTTAACTTAGAGGCACAAAAGCATAGACTCGGAGCAAATCAATGAATTGGATGAGATCGTACAAGATGCGCTCGTAAAAACAAGTCTAGTCCAAATGTTAAAGGCTAGATGGCATGACAAGTACATCAAAGAGAAGAAATTCAAAGAAGGTGGACCGGGCTCTTGTTTGATTCAAAATTCAAGGATTTTCAAGGGAAATTTACATTGGCTTGGGCCATATGAAATTGTTGAAATTTTTGATAATGAAGAAGAAATCGAACTATAGATGAAGAAGAGGTCACTTTCTTTCTTGTGAATGGTCATAGATTGAAGTTGTATCACAAACCACCAAGAGAAGAATTTGTCAAGAAGTTCCAAGAATGCAAGGATGTGAAGTTAATGAAGAAGAATTTTTCTTCTCTTCATCAACTTGATCAAATTTTCCAAGTATTTCTTTGAAAAAAAAAAAAGGTATAAAAATGAAAACCAATCATAGATTACATGTTTATACAGAAAATATAGGGTGAAAATCAAAGTCTCTCTTCCACACTCTAACTTTTCCCATTCTGCTTTTGCAAGCAAATTATTAAGGGCAAAAATCATAAGTTCAACATCCATAGTGTTTATGATCCATCTTACTTTCATTTCACTTCATTCACTTATCCATCCATATTCCATTTCATTCATTCATACTCTACTTCATTCCATATTTCATTCATCCCATTCCATATTCCATCCATCTCATTTTCATGTCAAAATTTAAAGTTTGATGTTTTTTTGTAAATGAATAAAACATGTCATGGATTGCAGGTAAGGCGCTCTTATGTTCTTCCACTCCATTTCTATAAACCGAATCCATTTCATTTCATCATCCACTTCATACATATCATAACACATCATCCATCTCCATTCATATCATATAACATTGTCTGATATCCAAAAACACTCCATTCCATGATTAAAAATATTTCAAGGTGCACATTCTCGGGTGAATTTCAATGCACATTCTCGTTGTACCGGGACGACTCTTTCTCGAGCGTACAACTATTCAGCCTACAACCGAAGGCACTAACCAGAAGACATTAGAATTGCAACAAAATGATCCGTGTTGTATCCATGAATAAGAAAAATCAAGAAGGGCCATGAAGACTCTTCCAAAGGTGAACAAAGAAGACAAAGACTACAAAAAAAAAAAAAAATCAAATGAAAAGCAAAGAGGGTAACAAGTTTAGATTATAATGGCATTTCATAAAGTTTAGCATAATTTTACAGGAATTGTTCGAAAAGGTTGGGTTTTAATTATTTTTATCGATGATGACCAATAAACCCTTCACAAACTTTGGATTAAAATCTCTCATTTCAAATCTCCATGCCCAACATCATTTGCTAGCCTAAATGGCCGAAGTGTTTGAATTCTTCACGTAACCCAACCAAATCATTCAATGATGATTCTCTTTTTCCGTTGTGCACCCCCCCCCGCCGTATTTTCAATCATTAATTCGTTTCTCCACCTCACTCCATTACCTCATTCCGTGACTACTTCCATCACTCCATTCGTAGCCGACACTTCATTCCGTAAACAGAGATATTCTTATCACCGAGAGCAAGAGCAAAAAGGGTATATCAATTTGAATATCAAAGCACTATCATCGTACGCAGATTGAGCATTATCACCGTAAACGCAGAGGTATAGCAAGAAGAGTTTGAAGCCATTTTTTACCAAGAGACAGAGGTATAGCAAGATGAGAATTTGAAGTCATTTACTACCAAGAGACAAGAGGTATAGCAATGTCGAAATTTGAAGCCATTTTTCATTGTCAACCAGAGGCATATCAGCTCGAAGTTTGAAGCTATTTTCATTGTCAATCGCAGACATATCAATCGAAAGTTTGAAGTCAAAGGTCACTATCAATCGCAGGTATACTATTCCGAAGTTTGAATCCATTTTCATTAAGAACTTGAAGCCATTTCAATTCGAAGGTGCAGTTATTGTTTCTGTGGGTAGAAGAGTGTTAATATGAACATTGAAGAAGAAATTATGGGTTTCATAGTAAGAACTCTAACCAAGGTCTAAAATACCTAGAAGGTTACCCTCAATGTAAAGAAATGTTGCAACAGACAGATGGCTTCAATTTTGGAGAAATTTAATGGCTTCCACAAAGAAGTCACTAAAACATTTGCAAGATCATTTCAAGGAACTGAAGCTGAAGGAGATGTCAAATTCACTGTCACCGAAGTTTTTCATTGCGTGCTTGCCGTTGTTGCTTAGAAATGGAGAGAGATGGTTCAAAATCGCAGAATCTCCACAATGAATCCCGGAAGCAAATTCCTAAAATCACTGTGCATGGATGTCACCGTGTTTAAGAAAGGAATTTCAAGTTCTGCATTGAAAAATAAATGGAGAAATATACTACTTCTTCTCAAAAAATTTATTACATGTGAGGGTATATGGTACATTTTGTGTTTATCACATCAGACCGATAATGCATTTTCTAGGGGAAGACTTAAACCTACCCTACTTTCGTCTTTAAAGCTTGGAAAAAAATGGCTTCCTCGTGTTCAAAGGAAGGGTTCAATTTTTAGAGACAACTCTATATCATCATGGTTTGGTTAAAATTTTGATTGAACATCATTTAGCCAAAAGACATGGGACAATTCTTGATAAGAAATCATTTTGAAGAACCAAAATAACCCTCACCCGAATCAATGTACTCACAAGGAGAAGTAGAAAATGGAGAGCTCCAAAAGTTGAAATTCGATAAAACAATCCAAGAAAGTAGTGAGGAAATTACCTCGCAGAAGTTGACTCAAATCAAGAGACAACTTAAGAAAGAAAAGATAATCGTGAAATCGCTATGGAGAAAGGGAGAGGGATCTTCTCGCCCAAGAAGAAGCCGCGTACTAAAGGGGAAAACCAAGAAAACACAAATCAAACAAACAAAGGGGTGATTAATATAGAAGATGAGGAAACATCCACTAAAGAAGATAAGAGGATTTTAATGAATGAACCCCCGAAATTGACCCTACTCAACAAGAAATTTATGATTATGTGGAAACTTTGGAAAGGAGAGCTTCATAAAGTAAGGAGAGAACCCCTCATCACCGTTTGAAATAAGGGCTAAGAAGGGATAGGTATGAGTTGGAAGACTTACTGGGGACACCAAAAATGAGAATGAAATTCTCAAGGATCAAGTCAAGCTCAAAACCGATATGAACTCAACCTTATCCCTACATATAGACAAAGTGGAAAAGACCAATGAAAAGTTGAAGAAAAAGGAACAAGAAGCTAATCGGTGGCACTTACCAACCTAAGGTTAAAACTTGTTATCAAAAACCTAGAAGATATCATTTCCAGATATTAGAGAAGGAGAGGATTAGATGTTCTTGCGTGCTTCCCCGAGTTCATAGGATAATTGCATGAGGACATGCGAGGAGACATCATGGGGGTATGTTGAGCCTCAAAAATTGTGCTTTCTTTCATCTTACTTCTTACCTCATTTTCATTTGTCCATTGCTATCCTAGACCTAATTGATCAATGAATTTAGTTAAAATTACTTTAGAATGATTTACATGATCGACTTGCTAAGTTTTGTGATTTTTGCCAATGAATACTGTGGACCGAAACTAGCCGTAGAATGCATATTCCGTAGCTAACCGGCGATTTTGGTACCGTCTCCACATTTGAGTATGTTCCGTGGCCTCTCAAGAAAAACCGCATATGGGCATAATCCACGTCATGTCTACATTGTTCTCTGCTCACCATGAAGGAAGAAACGGATTCGGATATGGTTTTGATACGTGAACACATTTAGTTGCGTATTTCTATTAGGACCGGCTCCCGCCCGTATGTCCTTTTCATTTTTACGCTACTCTCCAAGAGTCCTAATGTGATTTTGATAAGGAAAGACAATGCTCCCGGGAATTGTTGCAAGTCTTGTTATGTATATTTCATATATAAACACTTGGGAAACCGAGAGCGAGGCTAGATTTTGTTCTAGGATTTTGCTTAGATTCCGTGCTGTTATCAAGACGTAGAGTGCTCGTTCAAGTTATTTCACCTTTAATGAAGCAGACATTGTTGTTTTGAAAGCGTTGATTTGATTTGGAGTTAGATTCGTCAGTGGTAGAGGGCTCCCCGCTTCTTGCCGTATTTATTTGCGAATTTAGATAAGTATTCTAGCCGCCTTTACGTTTTTGAAGTTGAATTTGTATACTATTATTAGCTACCGTAGTTATACTCATTCTAAAAGCTCTTCCAAAAGAAGAAGCCTTTCCAAAAGATTATAATGATGAATGGGAAATGGCTATAGTATTGTAGGATTTAATTGTAATCTCTTTTATTCACCATCATAGTTATACTTATGCTAAGTACTCTTCCATAAGAAGAAACTCTTCCAAGAAATCTTTATACTCTGCCTTAAGCATGATTGTGATCTTCGAACGTTTTGGTCGTGTGTTTTCACTAAGTACCATAGTTGTTCTTGCTCTTAAACGCTTGTCCAAAATATCATAATGATGAGTGGGAGATGAAGCTATGATATCTTAGTTTTTCATTGCTTTACCTTTTATGTTTGCATAGCATAGTTAGGAGACTCGGAAGTTTAATTTCACTCTAACTCATGTCTTCGCTTGTTTTGCTTCTAAGTTTGATAATGACTTGTAATTTAACACCGGTTGTGACCAGTGACACCTGCTACGCTTTTAGCTTCACTCATTGCATTGGCACTCCACATTCGATTGTCATTCACCGCATATTAGATTACTTCGCCTTGTTAAACTTAACAAAACAACCTTCATTATTCACAAACCTCTTCTTCGTTTCTAAACCTATAATTGATTCATAACCATATGAACGAAGACAATATCATTTTAAGGTTCTAAGTACTTCGCAACTTCCCTCGATCATCTGTAAACAAACATTTCCTCAAAAGACTCGTTTTAAAGATCTTTAACCTTTGAGGAAGTGTAGTGTTATCAAACTAAGTTGCAGACGAGAGTTAGGAAACTAGTCTTAGAGTAGAAGATCTTATGATGGTATCAATGTTTTATTCCAAACATACTTCAACAAATCCTTAATCAAGGACAAAATGTTGCATCAATATAAGTAGTTATTTAAACTGCTTAGTTAGGAAGATTTGCATACTTAGTTGACCATGTCTCAAGCTCTCTCTCAAATGCCTTTGATGAAAGAATTTGACAAGTTTAGTTTGTGTTTTGAATCATTTGCTTAAAATTCATTATCAAGCTTTGATTTTGCTTAGTCATAGTTTAGATTTGATTATGCTTTTAATATTGCATTTTTATTTACCATTTGACATCAACCAATTAGGCTTCACTCTATTTTTAATCATTAGCTTCCCTCCCATTAGCTTTATAGTCATTTTTCCTTGTGAACATAAAACTACCAAAAGACCAAAAACATCGTAAATCATCACAAAAGACCAAAAAACATCATAAAATACTACACACAACGCATTAAGAAACAAACACCTAGGTACATACAAGACACTTCACTTCAAATAGCCATCAACCCCCGGTTGACAATTAAATGAGCTCAATTTAGAGACTAGATTGAGACCAAATGGTACCCTCAATGGAACAAAATTGCATGGTTTGCCCTTAAGAACCTATAGGAACGACCGTAGCGGGTGGGGTTTAGCCGAGTATCCAAGCCACAGTAGCTATGCCCAACAAATTTTCTCGCCGTTCACTTCCACAAAGTTCAATCCGGAGCAAAATATGGCATTCAGATGCCTTTGCCAAAGATTAATATTTTCTATTGGACCCTATCTTATGACAACGTATTAACCTCGGTAAAATATGAAAAGGAGAGGGATCCAGGGTCCTCCTAGTGTGCTCTTTGCCTTTAGTCGGAATCTTCCTCATTGCCTATTTTTAGATTTACTTCACTATGGAAGCTTGGTTAGTGGTGGTAAATGGCCTTGAGAGTCAGCTCAAGTAGTCAAATTCACCGAAGTAACTAATTGGACATGTCATAGTCATTACATAAGGTCCTTTCATTGCAAGGCTCTTTTGAAAGGGCTCAGTTTGCATTGTCTAAATTAGTATGTTGGAAATATGGCTAGCAAAAAATCGTGCCATATTCCAAATAGATGATGAGTGAAATGGAGATGGTGGAAATTAATGCTAAAGCACCGCTATCTAAACATCTTAATTAAAAATGGATTAAATTCATTCCGTATCAAGATCTGCATAGTAAGAACTTCAATTTCTAGATCAATTTAATTTTAAGACTTTTGTTCTTCTTCCCAACCCAGGGACCTAGGTGGCATGTCCACAATCATGTTGGCGCTTCATATAACTCCACAATTATTTCCATGAGTGAGCCGACTCGAAAAGCCTTCATTTTTGTTTCGATGGTACCTTGAAACGAAACCCTAAACTCGGGCAGGAGTCAATGGGGTTCTCATTAGTCTAAGAGGGAAGATAGCATATTCTGCCGTGTTGTATATATCGACATTGGGATATAGGAAACTCATTCTCCTCAAGACAAGATACTCCCCGTTTTATTTAATAGTTCTCACAATTAATATACAAATGAATTATATCAAAGCTAATCATCTCAATATACTGATGTCTTCTTATGTGTGAAGGAAATCTGATCCTAGTTGAACCTTCAATTCATTTATTAGTAATACACAATATTATTACACCAAATTCTACAACATACCTTATCTAGAATATGGTAGACAAAATACCAAGAATGATGCATACAACCTCGATTATAACATTGGTGTTTATAATGAGGCATTTCATCTCAAAAAGCTCCTTTTCCACCCTCAACTAAACTCTTTCACATGAATATGTCACATCGTAGCCCGAGAGAAGGGAATTTTGACCAAACCAAAGCTACACAAAGGTTCCAGAAATTTCCCCAATCAATACCATTGAAATGTCATCAGCAGAATACATATATAGAGCAATAAAATGATATCCATAAATTACAAATAAGGCATTAATTAATATATATTAAGCACATGCTAAGAGTCCTTCACAACATCTAAGAAAGCATTGTTGTTTTCTACAATAAATATCTACCGGATAAATCGTAACATTGAATAAGAGTCCAAAAGAAATGAAAAGTAATATGCATAACTAAAATAAAAAGGCCATAACCCTAAAATAGCAAACCTTTGGAAGGTGTTACACAACATTCTACAAAAATCACTCGAATGTCCCTTCCTTAGGACTTGATACACATTGAGAAAAAATTATACAACAAATGATAGCCATGTACCATAATGTAGTTTTAATGTATAAAATCGGCGTAAACATGGACTCCGGTGAAAAGCATAGGCTTGAAGTAATATGGATGAAAAAGGAAATTAACATCTTTAAATCACGTGCTCGTATCTGCCACCTCAGGCAAGCCTCGCTACACTCTACATCAATTATCTCCCAAATGACATGAACATGGAATAAGAGTCCCACAAGATTATGAAAAGTGATATGCATGACCGAACAAGAGTATACCCTTAAAAATCAAACCTTCAAGCAATCCACAACACTCTACAAACATTGTTAAATGTCCTACCTTGGTAATTTATATGGATTCATTAACAACCCAAATCAATGGCTTGAAATGGATAAAATGACGAAACAAAGCAACAAGTCCTAAAAAATAGGTCTTTAGAATCTTCTTGTATGAAAACAATGTGGCACTTCCACACTAAACACACATTTAGGAAAATCCCAAGGAAACAACAAAAAATAGTGTGGGGTGATGAAATGAAAAATATTAATGGACTTGCAATTTCTCTACAAAATTGTCCAGATTTCGAATTTATGGAAGTTTTTCTCATTTCGCGTCAAGCAAAATAATAAATAATATTTCACTAATTGCGTATGAGTAAATTATAAAAGTATCCAACTTGAATAATTAGCTAGACCATCTACATAATTCGCAAGAAATTTTTATAAGGTAAACCCTCCGGATGCTTTAGCAACAAGTGGTCATTAGCTCGCTATGGAATGGTCAAAATCACTTTGGTTCTCGTCCTCGCTATATACAATCTATTCCTTGTATACTTCTCCCAAAAAATTCTTGCCTCAACAATTTGAACATAACATGTCTTATACCTCAAGATTCTTGATATGAAGAGTGCCACTTACTACCAAGTGTTGTGCCTCGAAGATGCCTTTGAGAGATCTCAAGTCTCCTTTCCTTTGTCCGAAAATATCATACCATAGGAAATGAAGAAACCTTGACTCAAATTCAATTCCCTTTCGCTACTTGCCTAGATCTTTAGTCCACTCAAGTCTCGCTCTTTATAGACTTCATTACCCCCTTTGAATAGACCCTTGATTAGACCTCGAAACGTTTAGATATAATTCAGATTTCCTTCTTTTCGTGGATCTTTTGTCACCGATTTGACATGTATCCTTTTCCGCCCTTTCCTTCACAATCGATATATCCTTTGATTGCAATCTTTGATAATGTCACTGATGTCTTCAGTGTTTGACATTTTTTGTATAGCACAAGGCTCAGATTGTACTCCCCTTAAGATGATTCAAACAAGCTTCTTAAGTTAACACACTGTTATTCAATGAATGAAGTGGTTCAGCAAAACTCTTTTGAAAACTCACTCAAAAACCCTTAGATCAAGCTCTGACCAGGGTGATTCTTTCCCTTCAACAGAATTTTTCGGATGCCAACAAAATAAGCCTCAGGAAAACAATGAAAAAGTCTTAGATGCCCTTGGATTAGGGTTCAAAATTTTAGTAAAAATTTCCTCAGAAAAATTGCTTGAAAACTTCTAACAAACCTGTGAAGAACCCTCCCCAAGACAATGTGAAAATTAACTTCAAGTTCACAGAAGTGTTACCTTGTCTGCATGGATATCTTTTTAGTTCAGTGGTCAAAATTTGACCTTAGAGCTACCTCAGGAAGAGGGCCAAACTTACCTCATTAACAGAGACAAATAGCCTCAGATAAAAATCTGTTGAGCAGGCCGAATAGATGCTACAGGTAGCTACAGAGATCCTTGTCAAGGGAGGTTGAAAATAATCATAGAACTATGCCTCAGATGGTGCCCTCAGGCAGGCCGAAATGGGCATCAGGAAACCAGATCCGAGCCTCAGAAAATACCAACGAAAAGTGCCTCAGACAAGTCAGACATAGCCTTAGAAAAAGTGAAAAGTCTGCCTCAGAACGAATCAGATTTGGCCTTCTAAATGCCAATGAATAGTCACAAAAGAAGGCTTTCAACACAGACCTAAAAGACTCCAATGTGTTTGAACTTTAATTGCTTGCAGGCTATGAATCTTGTGTGTATACAACATCTAGGTAAAGTCCTAGATCTACTGTTTCCTATTAGTTACCCATATTTTAAGTTCTATTTGTTGTTCCTTCTGCTCTCTTTTTTTTCTGTTTGAGTGTTGGTTTAAAATGTTATTTTGGACATCTCCTGACTAAAAAAATCTATAAACATAATTATATTGATGTGGGATTCTTCTGGAATATTGTTTAGTATCGATGTGGTTTCTGTGTAGTAACGTTAGCTTACCTAGCCACCCTGCAAGGCTAGATCACTGATGATCCTGCATTTTTCTCTTATATTCTTCTTCATAGATACAATTTAGGGAATGATTCATGGAGGTCTATGGGCTCTTAGCCATTTACCTAAGATGTCCAAATCTCAAAATTTGTGCACATTAAATGTTTCTAATTTGAAAACTAAATATTAGCAGGTTTGTGATTCTTGTAGTTCTCATCGGCTAATCCTAGGGACTAGAAATGACTACGAGTCTTATTACATTGGAGGTTGGGTTTAGGATCTACGCTATCATAAAAACCATGATCAGAAGCCAATCGCCTTTATATCTGATTTTCTGAAACTTTATGACTGATATACCTCCTGTTACTGAATTTGAAGAACCCTAACAGGTGGTAAGGATTGTATCCCCATTTTCCTAGGCCAGCTTATAATCTGTCATTATGCTTGCCTATAGGGAGGTCATATGAGACATGAACTTGTGATCATCAGGTGAAAAACACCACTGTGTGCTGCGTGCTAACTACATGTGGGTCGATTTCATGCCCATTTGGGTAAAGAGCACGACAATCATTGTCCTACATCCATTTACCCCCTTCTGACTATCCAGACAAAGAGACCAAACACCCTTGAATGTTTTTAGAGTAGTGATTTTTCTGTTTGTAGACCAAGAAGTTCTTGTAATTTATGAGTAAATGATAACGTCACTGACTTGTTTGATTTTGATTGTGCAGAAATGGCACAGCGAATACAACCACTACCCCATCCTCATCTGCTATAGACTCCATTGCTTCTTTTTCATTGCTAATTGGAAGGGTAGCAACATTATTTCTGGTTCACCTCTTGACACAACTCAAATGGCTATGAATCCATTCATGACCTGAAAGCTCTTTCTGGTGCATGAAATTTTCTCTCTAGTTCATGCGCTTAGCATCGATAGATTACTTTTAGACTACGACATAGTATTTTTGCTATGTAAATTTGGTGTCTAAGAAAAGAAGTAGATGGGAAAGATCTTCAACATTGATTCTTTTTTGTGAAGGCAAGGAATTGCTTGAAATTTGCCTCTATTGAGGTTGGCTTTGTTACAAAATTTCTAAGCCAAAAGTGAATAACTTGAGCCTCAACATTGAAAATAAGAGAAGAATAATTTGGTCTTGTAGCAAAATAATTTTCACCCACATTTAACATTATTTGCTTTTATAATGGATGCCCAGCCACACACTTTATCTAATGAAACTGTGCTTACTGTAACACCATTTCTGCTATGTGAATGTGTTAGTTAAGGCAAAATACGTATGATTCATTAGCATACTGACATCTAAAAACAAACCAAAAGCAAACAAACAAGGAAATCAGACTTACCTTTCACAACACTGTGCAATCCTTACTCTGTCAGGCCAGTCGAGTACCCTCCCATATTTTGCATCCAAAAACTGCAATAGATTGTCTTTGGGTGCAAAATCATACACAATAAATCACTCACCTCCTCCTATGGAACAACAAAAACCTCTAAACCTCACCATGCAAAAGAGTCTTGAGACCCTCTTGGAATTATAATTCCTCCATCGTGCAACTCATCTTATTGATGCTTTTGACGACCAAAAAAGACACGTCTCTCAATAACCCCCTTGTAAGCAGCACAGTAGTTGTTTTTCCTCAAAAAAATATTTTCAAAAAAATACTGTGTTGCAGATTCAATCTCCTCAAGCTTAAATGTAAAGCTCTGGAAGCGTTCACAACTTGTTCCTTCATCTGCCAAAGGATTCCAACCATTTGAGTACTCTAAACTAATCAATAGTGAGAGATTTCCCTCCAAAATCCTTAGTTATTGATACTTAGTCTATTGTCTGTTGTCTCGTAAGCACTGCTAATCTTCTATTTTCTTCTTCGAAATAATGAGAATGTGAAAACAACAATCTGTTAAAAATGGCAACTAGGGCCAAGTTATACTTAGATCTGCTTAGTTGATGAATATGATCATTCCATTGAATCCCTCTTTTCAAGAGGACCAAAATCGACCTAAAGATCACCAAATTTGGATAAGGAAAAATATTTATTTATTTAAAAGAAATTCCACAAGACATAACCTTATTAAGGCGAGAAAATCGAAAATTTGAAATTCAAATTTTGCCTCCAAGTGTTAAGATCGGCTTCATCTCTATAAGGACAAATTGTTATATATATAGGGATCGCTCATCTTCATTAGAGATCATCCTAAAAGAGTGCATTCAACTCTTGGGTAATTCTTTCTGAGGCAGGCACAGCCTGGAGAAGCAAGGAGGACATGACGTATTGATCTCCCATAGGTTCGAGTAGGAGCAGGCAGCTAGCCGCAGGTTTGAGGGAAAGTTCTAGGTGATGTTTCGTCATGGTTTTGGGTGTGAATCTCTTCAAGAGAAGGTTGCATTCTTTTTGTGGAGACACAGATCAGGACATTAGTTTAAAGGTGAATTTTGGGGTTTATTTGTTCACACTTTTTATTCTGGTTCAGGCCATAGGAAATGCTGCTATAGCAGCTAGTATGAAAGCATGTGTGGAAGGGATGCATGACCTAATCTGAGTCATTTACCCTAGCTGCATTCAAGGAGAGAGGGCTGCAATGTAAACAGAGAGTTTAACCCTCATTTGTGAGCATATTCTTATTAATGGTAGCATAGGAATGTTGTTGGATGCCTTGAAAAGGAACCGCAAGTCTTGGAACATTGTGGGACATCTTGTAAAGGATAGCAAAGTGTAAAATTCATTGGAAGAAGGTTACTCAGTGACTATTAGGAACCCTAACCAGGCAGCAAGCTTCAGGACTATTTTGAACAGTAATTTAGCAAGTCTATTTTGACTCATATTATTGTACTCTCTCTGCTGAACATTGGATATTGATAATAAGAAGAATTGATCAAGGGTTTTCCCCGTCTTGGGGTTTTTCCCTGGCTTGTGCCATATCTTTGAGTTATTTTGTCTTGGCTTGTCTTCTTCATTTAACATTTATTTTATTTCTTCAGTTACTGTTAGTAATATGATAATTCATGTGTGGATTAATAAATGGGGTTATAAGGAACATTAAAGTAACTATATTATGCAAAGAACATGTTAATCAAAATTAACATGAGATCAAAGCCAAGTGAGGACAAGCCCAAGACTAGAGTGAATGTGATAGCAATCACTGAAATAAGTTTTTTGTCAAAGTATCCATGATCTTCTCCCTCTCTGAAGTTTGAACAAAATGTGGTGGACTATGAGTGAAGACTGCCTAATTGATTTACAGCATAAGGAAGGATGGATCTCTAGCAGTTGCTAAGTTATTCATTTGTAATGATCTTTCAGGGTCGAGAATCCAGGACTGTTTTAGGGCCACTTCATTTGGAAAATATGCAAGTTAGAAGAATTATGGAACAACGTTAAGGTTTCTCGACACCTATGTCTCAGACCTCTCTCTCCTAAAGGTATAAGATTCATGCCATATGTTTCTACTCTACTCTCAGACAATGGTATGCTCCTCCATCATGGTATATACCTCAACTCGCATCTCAACAATATTGACACTTCATCATTGGACGTTGTTATCTGTTGAAGAACATCACCTGAATTAGTGCTCAAAGTACCAAACTTTTCCAGTGTATGCTTGAGGTATTTTACCAAAACTTCGGAAGAAAAAAAAGCTATTTATTCCTGTTGTCACTGTTGTACAGTGTTGAATATCTTCGTGGAGTATTGAAGAAAATCCGTGGGAGCTTGCAATAGTCACAACGTTGTCGATACTTAACACAACAAGCTCCAAGATGTGCACAAGGTCATGAAATTCTTCCAAAGTTATCAAATTAAAGTCACAGTTTATATCTTTAGAAATCTCAACTTAATTCAGAGATCATATCTTGAAACTTTTTGGAGCTTACATGCATAGTGCCTGTTCAAAGGTTGTTTATGTTTTTTTATTTTATTTTGGTCAATCTTGAAAGATTCTCGTGACCTACTTTCTCTTCATCTATGTTATGCATAACCCTGTGGAAATTCTTGAAAGGTTAAATTCTAAAGCAATTCGTATCACATGAGTATCGTTGTGATATATAATTGGGTTGGTATATCTCGTCTAGAATAATTCAGTTATGAGCTTGAACCTGAGGTAGCAATTTCCTAGGCTAATACACCGAGTCTACAAATTTGTAGACATATTGTATGTTCATTCGAAAATTTCTATGGAGCACTTCAGGCTGAATCTTGAAGAATTATTGTCTGAGGGTTAATGTTCTGGTGATTTTAAAGGCCATCCATCCATCCTTCAATAACTGATTTGTGCATCAGATATGAAGCATGCATTTCATTAAGGCAGAGTCTTCAATATTATTTTATACAAATCTGATGTATCCAGTGAATAAAATTGCACAAATTTAAGGCTGAAAATTCAGTGATCAGATCTGAAACTCACTAAGATGAAGCCCCTTCCTCAGAAGCTTATAAGACAGATTGGCAATCCTGTAAGGATGTGCATTTAAGGTATGATAGTACATTTACTAAAGAAATATTTAGGGTGAGCTTCTAAGCCAATCATTCACGTTAAATCTAGATTTGATTGAGATTTCCCAAGGTTCAAAATTTGAATATTGATTGTATGTTGATCTGAAGCATATCAAAGGTACTAACTTTATAGTCAATATATATAGTTGAAGGTTGGTTTGAGGCCTTTAAGGCTTCTCTTCAAGGTCATCTATATCAAGCATGTAAAATTCTGAAGTACACCTCTTACGAAAAGAAAAGTCAAAGCAAATCACTCTAAGGCAGTTTTGATGTGAATCACTTGGCACCTCCATACAGTCAGGGATATAAGTAATTTGAAGTACAACAGTGTATTCATCCTAAGAAGCATCACTAGTAGTAGCATTTGTTGAAATGGAAAATAGTTCTGGTCTAAGTTTGAGAATTGTGGTAAAGGTAGAATGGTCCGAGAATTTTATGTTCTAATACAAATTCTAGCATGTTACTATTATATGGTGTGTGCCAGTGCAGTGACACAATAGGATCATTACAAATATTGCTAGGATTTTCACTTCAAAGATCAGACTCGCTTGAATTGTGTAATGGCAGAGAAGGTTTTCTTTGATGAGGATGGTGCAAGTCCCTTGGTATCTTCATTCAATCAGAATACTTATGAAATCAGTAATATGGTTCTATTGTATTGTTGTTGAGGTCTGTCAGTTAAATGGGCAGAACATGTGAGAGAGTTTACTTGTGCATTGCTCAAGTTTGGTAAGTGAAAGTTTGTTAGTATAGTTGCAACATGATAATGTCTCATCTTAAAGATGAGGAGAAGATTGAAAAATGCTGAATGTTCAATTGAAGTAAGTCTTCAGAGGGAGCTATGGAATCCCCAACAGAATGGCTTGTCAACTCTTCTTGCCTATTGATTTTTACAATAGAAATACCATGTCATAAGACATTGATCTGCAAAAGCCGGATGACTATGACTGAATGACCTTGATTAATAGCAGGTTGCAGATAGCCCAATGGTTATGTTTTGGGCGAAGTTTCTCTTCCAATATTCAGAGGGAGATATGGTAGGTTTACATCTATTGATGATGTTTGTCCACAGATAAAGATACTCTCGATGTGAGAGGGGTTGTATTAGCCTTGATGCACTTCTTCCTAAAGCTTAAAATTCTAATAAAATGGACAAGTTGTTGATCCGAATACATACAACTTATGAAGGCTCTAAAGCTCAATAAGATATCCATGTTAACTATGATCTGTAATACTCTGCCAAAATTGTTGGATTGTCATAATGATAAATGGAAAGAGCACTTCTAGATCCCATATCTCTTGGGATCCACCTTTATTTCATGAATGGATGAAGGACTAAAGTTTGGGAGCACCGCTGAGGCTGAACGAATGAAGCAGCTAGCATGGCCTATTATGAAGACATTTGAGTCATGTGAGCATGTGTTGGAATCCGTTGCTTAACATCAGGTTCCACTTTATTTGATATGGCACAGTGGGGAGAAATCTAGCTCCAGCATTACAGGATGGATGTACAGGTTACCAACATCCCCTCAAAACCCCTTGGTAAGGACAGATTTAACTTCATAGAGAGAGGTTGGGTGCCCTGGAAAGACCCTAATATGAGGGTCTTGGTTGAACATTGAGCTTTGGGAGCTCCTCAGGGCCTGGGGTACTTCTTTGAGCTATAAATGACCCTAAGGTGAGTGGTTCACCTTCCCCTATAGGTTCACCGTGTACAGGGTGAGTGGTTCACCTTTCCCTATGACAGCTAACATGTGTGTAGGATAAGTGGTTCACCTTCCCCTACGTTTGCAGACACGTGTGTAGGGTGAGTGGTTCACCTTCACCTACGTATTATTAAATATGCATAAGATGATTGGTTCATCTTCCCCTACGGCATATGAGCAGAATGAGTGGTTCACCTTCTCCCATGGGTACCCCAGTGAGAGATGCATTCAAGCATCTGGTTGTGAAAATTTCAATGGGACTTGGTTCATCATTTTCCCCACATGTAGGATGCTCATTCCCTACGATTGATGGTTGACATATCGGTGGGATGTGGTCCATCATTTCCCCACGTGTAGGATCCTTCCTACTATTGTTGGTTTGCATGCATGTAGGACGTGGTTCTTCCTTTCTCTACTCTCAGTGTTTTGCATGCATGTAGGAGGTGGTTTATCCTTTCCCTACATTTGATTGTGATGTGTGTTTGTAGAATGTGGTTTCTCCTTTCCCTACATGTAATTATGAGCAGGATGTGATATGGTGTTTCTACATCATCCTACCCATGAAGTCTGGGACTCATGGAAAGTACCTCTCATCTAGCCAATGAGTTGGGAAATGAGGATATAGACCATAGCACTACTGATGGATGCATTGTGTATTGTCATACTCTCTATGCTAGGATGCTTGGTGTTTATCTACTTGATCTGGGATCAATTGAGGTTTTACTTTCGGATTGAATTTTGTCAGTGAAGAGTGGCAAGGTCTTGTGAATCACTATTAATAAAATCTTCTTTATTATTCACATCAGTGCTCAGTAGAGCAGAGAAAAGAAGACATAGATGGTTCATTATGGTTCATAATGGTAGGATGGCATGATGATCTATGACAGCAGATGGACTAGCAGGTGGAATTCTCCCTAGTTAAGAGGGAATGTTAAAATTGGAAACTAGGGCCAAATTCTACTCAGATCTACTCAGTTGATGGAGATGATCATTCCATTGAATCCCTCTTTTTGAGAGGACCAAAACCGACCTAAAATCACTAAATTTGGATGAGAAAAATATTTATTTATTTCAAAATAAATTTCATAATACATAACATTATTAAGGCAGGAAAACTGAAAATTTGAAATTTAAATTTTGCCTCCAAGTGTTAAGGTCGGCGTCACCTCCATAAGGACAAATTGTTATATATATAGGGATCCCTCATCTTCATTAGAGATCATCCTAAAAGAGTGCATTCAAATCTTGGTTAATTCTTTCTAAGGCAACCACAACGTGGAGAAGCAAGGAGGACGTGTTGTATTGTTCTCCCATAGGTTCGAGTAGGAGCAAGCACCTAGCCACAGGTTTGAGGGCAGTTTTGCGTGATGTTTCGTCATGGTTTTTAGGTGTGAACCTCTTCAAGATAAGGTCGCATTATTTTTGTGGAGCCACAGATCAGGACACTGGTTTAAAGGTGAATTTTGGGATTTATTTGTTCATGCTTTGTATTATGGTTCAAGCCACAGGAAATGCTGCTACAGCAGCTAGTATGAAAGCATGTGTGGAAGGGACACCTAACCTAATATAAGTCCTTTACCCTAGCTTCATTCAAGAAGAAAGGTACACAATGTAAACAAAGAGTTTAACCCTCGTTTGTGAGCATCTTCTTATTACTGTTAGCATAGGACTGTTGTTGGATGCCTTGAAAGGGAACCACAAGTCCCGTAGCATTGTTGGACATCTTGTAAAGGACAACAAAGGGTACAGTTCATTGGAAGAAGGTTACTGAATGATTGTTAGGAACCCTAACCAGGTAGTAAGATTCAAGATTTTTTTGAACACTAATTTAGTAAGTCTACTTTGACTCATATTATTGTACTCTCTCTCTGTTGAACATTGGATATTGATAATAAGAAGAATTGATCAAGGGTTTTCCCCGTCTTGAGGTTTTTCCCTGGCTTGTGCCATATCTTTGTGTTATTTTGTCTTGGTTTGTCTTCTACAGTTAAAATTTGTGTTCTTTCTTCAGTTTTAGACTACTTTCAGTCAATAAGATGATATTTCATGCGTGGATTAATAAATGGTCTTATAAGGAACATTGAAGTAATTGTATTATGCAAAGAACATGTTAATCGAAATTAACACAATCACACCCACAACAATGGCAATGCTTGGGGTTTTAAAGGTTTTAGAGAAATTTTGTCAACTTCTTGAGAAATCTGTAGATTCTAAGTGGGTCTCTATATTCCAATTGCCTTGCTACAGTAGATAAGTTATGTCAACAATCTTCCCAGCTTTAATATTTTGATTTTTTTACTCAGCTAGTTTAGTCAACTTTAATATTTTAGTTTTTAAGAGTTGATTTAGGTACTGTAGTGTCCAAGGTTCATCAAAAGTATGATACCTATTGTACCATGCTTTTTCATTTTCCTTTGTGTGCATTTCCAAATTTTCTGCTAAGGAGTCGTGGAGGGTGTGAAGTTGTTTCACCAAAAACTATGTTGTCGGCCATGCAATTATCAGTGCATCTGCCTACACTACTGCACAACTGTTTCCTGAATAGTTGCATGGAGAAAGAAGCTACTCAGTGTAAAACTAACTGTGTGACCCCCTTTTTAGTCATTTCATTTATTGGAAGGGGCGAGATACCCTAATGCTTAAAATGAGATTGAATGGCTTTCATTATGTTTCCATCTAAGGGAAAAGCTTCTGTGTCAACCGTGTATTGATATGAGGAAAGCCAGTGTCTTTTCTCCCTCGTCAAAGAGAGATTTGATTTTTTTAAAAACATGAAGTTTTGTCTTTAGTTCATTTCTAACCCTCGATATCTTTCCACTTTCCTCTCCCAAAATTAGGTGCCACTGATGGGACCACTGGTTCTATCCCTTCATAATCAATGACAGATAGGTTGTTGAGTGAGCGTTTCCCAATTCATTGATATGTTCTCGATTTTATTCCCCATCCAGCAACCCCCTGTGACAATTGATAACCTTTGCTCTTGTCATCATGAATCCAGCAACCCCCTGTGGCAATTGATGGCCTTTATTTTTTGAGGCGTAACTTTGCTTGAGTCCCTCGAGCGAATACTTATGCTCTATCGCCCTTGGAAATGGGTTTAAAAAACTCAATTCATGCTGAGCCAACCCCTAATGAGTGATTTTCCAATTTATTAACATATAGAATTTTTTTGCTCTATATTTTAACTTTTTCTGAAATGAATATTTATTCAGTTTATTTGAATTTATTTTGTAAATCGCTATCAGCTCTTCATGAAATCTCAACTTTGTTTGTTTAAAGGTATGGCTTAATCGACTTGGTCAGCAATCCATTACATTTTTTTCAGGTTTTTACTCTCAGAAATACATATAATTAGTTTGTTTGAGGATGCTTCGGATAGAAATTTGATATATTTGGTTTTAAATTTTGAGAGGCTTATTTTTTTCCGAAATTTACTATAATAATGACATTAAATTGATTGTTAAACTCATTTTTGAGGTTGATGCATTCTTAGATTAAGTCTTCATTGTAGAACTTGACATGCAAGCGATTTTCATTTGTCCAAATTCCTAGGGATTTCACCCATGTGTCCATAATAATTGATCTTTATCAAGGAGCTATACATTTTAATCATGATGACAGGATGATCGCCCCTTGTCCTTATGAGAGATGGATATCGTGATCTTTTAAAATCATTATTGGGTGGTAGGATTTTTACTTGTGTTTTATAATTATACGCTACAACTTTATGAGGCAACTTCACCTTGTGCTTTTGTCTTTTTACCGGGTAATACCATCACCACACATTGTACTTTTGTCTTGCAGAAGAAAATCTGAGTTTGTTAGTTTATTTGGGGGAGACCTGAAGAGATGATGTTACAACCTTTAAAGCTCCCACATAATTTTTATCCTAATAAGAGTTATTTTTAATTTAGATGGTTTACCTGTCTTTTAATAGTGCCCATCCATGACAAAAATCATTACTTCTCGTTTAATGGCGAGGAGTAGGAGAACCCATCCATTGAAAAAAGTTTATGGGGAGGCTTTGACATTTGTTATGTATTTTTTGTTTAGTGGCCCAAGTATTGCAATCATAAATATGTATATCTATTTTTGACCTTATGCGATTTTTGGTGTATTGGATAACTTTTAGTGAATTGCCAATTCTTTTTTCAGATAGGGATATGAGATAGGCATATAACGTGGCACCTTGCAAGTAATTTTTTTCTATTACTATACGAAATGATGGAAGGAAAAGACTTAATTTGGAGCTTGAATGCATTTCACGTGTTCATTGAGTACTCCATTCACTACCATACTTGGATAATCCACCTCACTTACTGGTACAACCTTTTAATGAACCCATGCCTCACAATTATTTGTGTTAATGAATAGGTAAGGGCTCAAAATCTAGTTCATTCATATAATCTCAAGAATTCTAAATGAAAATGCCTCAGAAGCAAGCCATCATTTGGCAAAAAGTCCCCTAGAAGTCAGTCGCATCCTTGCTGCAACTTGTTCAGAAGTAAAAAAAAGATGACCTCATGGTGTTAGCTATGGAGGATGAAGACAACGCTTCATTTAGAGTAGAAAAATGACACTTGAATCGTGATAACCAGTGTAAATATATTAAATCTCATCGTTTCCAGTGCAATTCTGGAGGGTTTATCGAGTATATATAGTTTTTCTATTGCGCATGTGAAGGATGGGCATTTATCAAGAAAATAGTGTTGGTTGTGTGGCTTTTGGCATTGCTTTATATGCGCCCCTACGCGGTTACTAGCATGGGGAGAAATTTTTTTATTTATTTTTGGTACATAGTGTTGGTTGTGTGGCTTTTGGCATTGTTATCTATGCGCCCCTACGTGGTTACAAGCACGAGGAGAATAATACAAATTGATTTCTGATACATAGTGTTGGTTGCGTGGCTTTTGGCATTGCTATCTATGCGCCCCTACACAGTTACTAGCACAAGGATAATAAAACAAATTGACTTCCGGTACTCTAGAGAGAAGGAAGTTGCGAGAATTGGAAGGCAAGGGAGATTTGAAAGGTCCAAACAAAATAGCTAGTTGTAGGCTGAGCGTTAACCCGAAGATGGAATGTGGCTAGTGGGAAAGTGACCTTTATCTTCCTCTCCACCCAACCCATACTCCCGGAGGGAAAGTAACATTCTTGCCCAGTTCAACTATTAAAGAAAAAGCTTATTTCTGAACTCAACCCTTACTGAAAATAGGCCTCATCACCGAAGTGGGGGATCCATACACCATACTTAATATTTCCCATTGTTAGAAGGGCCTCCTTCAAGCAAACTCATATTAGAATAGGCTTTGGTGAAGTAGGTAGGATCCTTTCAGACTAGACTCAGGTTAGGCAACAAGACCCCAAGGTAGGATCTTCATTAAGGCACGTTTTTTGTGAAACAGGTCGTGACACTGGATAGTCATTCTTATTAATGACATAACAAAAAGCTTACCTCCGACAGGTCAGGCGCACCCCACCCCATCGTGAAAATTGTCGATTGCTGCATCGAAAGAATGCATGCACCAGCCAAATAGCAAGCAACATGAGGTAAGGATATCAATTATTGAATAATGATAAATGGAAGCTCATACTAATGAATCTTACCTGTTGATTAAATAGAACAGGTGTGTTTTGTTTTAGTTTTTCTTGATCGTCTATTTCAATATTGTCGAATTGTTTTCATGCCGTGATAATTGTGTTCATGCCCAGAGTATTAAATTGGCACAATTGTGTTCATGCCCAGAGTATTAAATTGTGCCAGTTCAACCATATGTCCTCAATTTAAAATCAAATATATATTCTGTAACTTCTATGTAATATTTTTTAAACTTATAATTTAATCTTTATTATCATGGCATTGTTGAAATTTCCAGAAATAGAAAATATGCATACTCAAATATATTCATATTTTAAAAACTGTGATAATCAATGTGATTTGGATTTCATTTGTTGCCCATTTTCACTTAGCCGTAATTAATCTTTCCGTTTTTGGAGGTGTGAACCATTTTGCAGACTATAGTGATGTTCTAATAAGGGCTTATACATGGGTACAACAAAAATTTAAATGATAGTACATACCTAGAAGTAATTTTTGCTTCAGATGTTCTGTGCTCCACATGATTCAAAAGCTTCAAAGTAGGCTGCTACAGGGATTGAAGAATTTGATTTCACTGAGTCCATGTTGGATGTAGCAGTATGGGAGTAGCTTAGCACTTCCTTATCCCAGAATATATCCTCTACGGTAAGCAGAGGTCAAGATAGCAGAAGGCTCTAGCTTGTGGAAAACTAATTAAGAAGCATTTTGGAAGCATTCATGACCTTCACAACAAGCAACAATGAGCAATACAAAGAGATAGACCATCACAACCAAGATATCCATATCCTACAGCAAAAAAAATAAATGAGGCAGTATAAGTCAAGCAATGGCAGTAGATGCAGATGGTAAGCGATGCCAGTAGATGAAGACAATCAAGTGGTGACAGTACATGCAGATAGCCACAGTTTTGTCTTGACGAGTGGTCAAGCGGTGCCAATGCATTAGTTTTGTCTTGACGGGTGGTCAAGCAGTGCCTGTGCATGCAGATGTTTGGTTCTACTTCGTTATTTTTCCTCATTCGCATTAATGCCTTGACCTAATGCTACCATTATTACTATTTTTGTCACTAGTTAGAGAATCCACATCAATGTAGAACGATCCATTCATCAATGCCTCGGAACACCAAGACTACTATGAGCCAAAATTCTAAGAGCATGGATGGCATTGATCAAAAGTTATGAGTGGCTTTCCAAGACAAAGTTAGAAAAAAAATACCTAATAAGCATGGAATTAGGTTTGAGCCCCAAGTTTCACCAGCTCCAAATAGAAAATCCACTTCAGGAGTGTCTTTCTCTTCTACTTTGTTGCTAGGAACAGCTTACATATCTGATTTTTCATTTCTCTTAACAAAACAAGATGCAAACATTTGGCATATTACAATAATTGTGTGCAGAAGTATGGCATGTCAACATAATTGGCTACAAAAGCTTTGGAAACCTAGGAAAGGCAAGACATTTTCCATGTTAATGCTCTTGAAATTCTTTTCATATATCCAGGTTTTTGCAAATGGATATCTTAAAAACAAATTCAAAAACAATAACATGGAAAATGTCTTGCCTTCTTGGGGGGTTGGGGTGCTGGGAAATTTTTCCTCTGATAGTGTAAAATAATTTCGCTATGATGAGTTGGTACATTATGAGGAAAATTTACTTTAATAACTCCAGCTCAGGGATTCACCATATAAAACTTGGTATATTATGATTAAGCAATTTATCTAAACATAACCAGCTGTATAACTTCTAAGGTAATTCCCACTGACTATTATGTTGGGAAAAATTCAGATTGCATAACATAACAGACTACTGATTAAAAAAGTTATTGAAATTTAGATGGGCATCTATGCAGGCCAGTTCAAAACGAGATTTGAACCGACATTCAAAAAGCAACAAAATCGGGTTCTTGCATACTTACTTGTTCCAGAGAGATTCTTCAGTCGGCACGGTAATTGGGCTCTTTGGCAGGAATTGATGGAACGAAATCCAGCGGTGGTCCTGATGGAACTACTCCATTCTATGCCTGATTCCTACCACGACTTTCCGTTATGAATCCATTGGAAAGTGGTGCGTCTTCTTCTCGGGATTTTTTTCCTGCATTTGAATCAAGAAATAAGAAATATTGGAACTGGATATAAAAAAAATCTACACTTCGGGGCAATCCGACTTGATTATAATTTTGTGATAATCGAATCCTGCTACCTCTTCGTCCATGGCTTATGGATTGTTGTTCAGGGAAAATGGGAGCCGTCTTGCCTTTAAATTTGGCAGAAGAAGCTCCAAGGCAGTCGTAGACCGTGGCGGTCGCCGAGGAGAGGTCCATGGTTTATGGATTGTTGTTCAGGGAAAATGGGGGCCGTCTTGCCTCTAGATTTGGCAGAATAAGCTCCAAGGCAGTCCTAGACCGTGGCGGTCACCGAGGAGAATATGGAGAAAATTTTGAAAGTAAAAGCATTCCAGGGATTTGCTGCAGTGTGCTCTTTCTTTGTGTTTGTATATTTTCTTCCCGCTCAGCGTACCCTCTTCGTGTTTGTATATTTTCTTCCCGCGCATTTTTCATGTGGGCTGGAATTGAGTGGGTATACAGAGTTGTAATGAGAGCGCTTTTGAGAAATTTAATGTAAAAGCTATGTTTCATTGATACATTGGTACTTTGGTTTAAATATTTATTTTATAACTTTAAATATATAATAGAATTTTTCATTGTAAAAAAAATTATATATAAAAAAGATAAATATTTTTAAATTTATAGTTGTGATGAATTAATAAGTTAAAACAATGGTAGGTATTTTGGGTTTAAATATTTAGTTTATATTTTTAAATATATAATTTAATTTTTTATTGTAAAAAAAAAGTATATATAAAAAAGATAAGTATTTCTAAACTTATAATTGTGATGAATTAAAAGGTCAAAATAATGGTAGGTATCTTGGGATTAAATAGTTAGTTTATATTTTTAAATATATAATTTAATTTTTTATTGTAAAAAAATTATATATAAAAAAGATAAGTATTTCTAAATTTATAATTGTGATGAATTAATAAGTTAAAATAATGATAGTTTGAATTGTGATCTAATATGGGTGTGTATAGGACATTTCAAGAGAAAGTAATATTTATTTATAACTCTCTTGGTGTCATAAAGATGACAAATTCTTTCAACCCATAATATTTTAGAAGTTGTCAAATGCTTTATTAGTCTCTACCAAGGGAGGGCTCTAGTAATCAATTTGTATGTTGACAAATATTAGTTTAGTATTGACTTGCAATGTTCAACTTTGAAAAAGAAATATTTATTTTTCAATATTATTACGAAAATTTTCAAACATTTGATTGGACGGTAATTTGGCCTTATTACAGCCTTTAGAGAAGATAATGTCATGTGGATTCACTCACATATTTTATGCGACAATTTATGGATATGGTTGTAATATAACTCATGTTATTTTTAGATATTTTTGTAGTGATTTTTCAATCTTAAGTTTTGAAGTAAGTAAATAACATATTTACCATCATTTACTTCCCATCATTTAAGCAAGTCTATGCATAAAAAATGGATGGGAATAAGATGTAACTAAACATATTTACTAAGACTTATCAACACTTGTGTAGGGGTAAAATTGTAAATGTGTAAACTTACTAGTGGTTGTTACCCACCAAAATTTATGCAAGTCCATGTGTTTGAGGAGCATACAGAGTAGATGGCAACATTGGACCGAATGCACTATTTACAATGCCATGTCCGGAAGAGACTGGTAGTGGTTTGGCGAGGCCAAAATGGTCAACTCACTCATGAGAAAGTAAAAAATATGGACACTTGGTTGGCGCACTTTGAAGGGCACGTTCAATGTGACTTCTGTCCTCCACTGCCTCCAGGAACAGCCCCAGACAACCCTACATCCATCACGTCGTATGACTAGTATGCTATTTGGTGTTATTTATGTTTTATATGTGTTTAGGTGCCTCTGGCCCAACCGTTTATGGAGAATGTCCCTAGTCACTCTTTTGTATTTTTGTCATGAGGTGCAAATTTTGGTCAACAAATCTGGTCGGGGTGAGACCACCTGTTTTGTAAGCTGCATTATGTACTTCTTTTTTCCTACATGAATAGAACATTGACTTACAAAAAAACAGAGGTTCAATATACAACATTAAAAAAATAATTAAGGTTCATACCTAAATTAATAAAGGTTCATACATATTTACTAAATAGGTCTATAAATATATATTTTAGGTTTATGTATTTAGTATTTATCTAATGCAAATATGATGATTTAATACTAGATTTAAATGAGCTCACACTTTTAACATAAATCAATGAAGTTTAAAAATTAAACTAATTTATGGCCAAAGATTACACATAAATATAAATATTAATTTGGCTATCTAAATATTATCTTTACTAAAATTATAATGAAGGCATTAGTGTAAAGTAGATAGATGATACATGCAATTATGTTAATTGTAGATGAATCCATTTGTAGTGTTAAACTTTAGAGACAAAGGGGTATTCATAATTTTAACACTGTAAATTCAGAGACCCCTTTGTCTCTAAATTCCAACACTGCAAATGGATTCAAAGACCCCTGTAGTGAAATGTAACACTTCGGTATCAAAATTGCAATTTTCTATTTATAGAGTGACACAACTAAAAATTACTCACATAAATGACTAATTCATATACTTGTTGTACTTGTTATTTGGTCGTGTTTTTATTCTTGGACTATAATATTCATTTACATTAATCATTATTAATTTTGTCACTTATTATCTAGTCATATATTTTAATCCTAGACTAAATTAGTCATTTAAGTTAGTCACTTTTAGTTTAGTCACTTATTATCTAGTCATATATTTTATCCCTAAACTAAATTAGTCATTTAAGTTAGTCACTTTTAGTTTAGTCACTTATTATCTAGTCGTATATTTTATTCCTAGACTAAATTAGTCATTTAAGTTAGTCATTTTTAGTTCGATCACTTAAAATTGCTCAAATTTAGTAGTAATTCACTTAAAATAATTGCGGTGACTAAATTTTTTAGTCACCTGGTCATTAATTTCATCATTTTTTACTAGTGAACATTCCAAATATCATGTGCCATTCAGGCTCTATTCACAGGTCCTCCCCAGTCATCCAATGCTTGTCCTCAAGCAACTGCAAAAGTATATGCAAAGCCATCCATTCCCATCCAAATGTCATCCATATAAGGAAGGCCTCCTCCATTTGCTGCAATGTGTCATGTATGTTTGGTTCCAAAGTTTTCTCTCATAAATTCATAGAATGACCTCCAACTGCATGGTTAGATGTCCTCCTTGCACCACGAAGTACAAAGTGACAACCATATGTTTTCCAAAATCATCATCAATACATGAGATACTTAAAATAAAGTGGCTCTTTCCACAAAGGAAAAGCTCCATCTCACAATACATAATTTTATCACATACTTTATGAATTAAATTGAGCATTGCCATGCTCTCATCCTTAGCCCTGTTGGCCTTATTGGATCTAGGCATCATTCCAACATAATGAAAAAGAAGAAATAGAGATATATGGGTAGACAAAGATGTCAAACCATATTCTCCCAACAATAACCACCGGAGAAAGGCCCTTTTTTGTCATCCTCCATCTGACCCATGTAAGATGGATAAGCCAAACTCCCCCAAAAGTAACCAAATAAATAAGAGATATTGTTGTCTTTTCTCATCCTCATGTGCATCATCGACTAAAGACATACTGAAAGACATGTGGAATGTCAAATCAGCCCAATACAAGTAAGCACCATTAATACATATCATGGGAGTACCATGCCAAGTATTACACAATTTAGAACACATAGAAATAGGGGATGTCATGTGATGGCCAAACTCTCTCATGGTCAACCAAAGGTAACATGCCTTATTTTGATGTATTCTATCATTGATACATAAGGAATTGATTAGAAAAATATGAGCTATTGGGTGATAACCATACTCACCCAAGACGAGCCAGCACAACCATGCCTCCTTCCTCATTTCATGAGTGTTTCTCAAGGCATGGATAAAATAAATATGAGACTTTGGGTAGTAACAAAACTTACCCAAGAGAAACCAACGTAACCAAGCTTGCTGGCCCATGTCATATATTTGCAAGTTTTCATGCAACCCCTTGCTTATCATTCTCACCCACTCATCCCAATGTAGATGATGAATGGTGAATTGCATAAACATGGTATCCTCCCTTTGTACAATACCATTCTCCTTAAACTGATGAAAAAAATTACACTTCATGAAATTTTGAAGTGCACCTCCAATGATATCTCTTAATGAGATTCTCTATTCACCAAACTCCCTACAAAACCAATGAGTGTTGGATCTACTTCAGGTAGAAGCTTCTCTTTGAGCTGTGAGATGCTCATTGAGAAAGTGTCATCTAGAAAGGAGAAAATATTTCTCATCAAGAGATGTCTACCATATACCATCTTTACCTCTATTGCTTCATGAGTGAAGCTACCTTCAGAATTCTCCAAGAATAATTGGGCTCCTTCTTTATCACTACTACAAAGTGACAACCCTGTAGATTTTAATGGTAATACATGTGATGTCTCAAAGCAAGGCTCAATGTTGATCTCATAACCAGTCATTTTACATAGGATCGTGGTCATCCCATTTTCTGAAACTCTACACTTCAACTCAAAGGGTTGAATGTAGCTCAAAAATGATGAACTTGGATAGGTCTTCTTCTCTTCCTTGATTAGATCAAGGGTCCTCTGCGTTGTGATATGTTGCTGCTTCAAATCAACATTTTTTTCTAACCCTTGGTTATGCATTGTCCCTAATGGCATGTCCCCATAAGTTTCAATAAGAGGTATTGAAACAACATGAGATGATTATGCATGCAGACCAAAAGAGTTCCTCCGACTGAGACAATAATGTCTCCAACTGCTGGTAAGAGTGATGGCTGCTCCTCTATTAATGCACCAGTGCTGGAATCTTCCTCCTCTTCCTCATGCATCTCCTAAATCATGCATGGGACTCTATATGTCAAGAGCTCAAGACTATCTTGCAAAGTTGCAAGTATCTCTTCTCTAGATGCAAGTACTTCTGCATCTCGTGGTGAATGTAGTGACTCTTTATCTAGAGTCACAAGATTGACATCCTCCTTTGTTTCCTTAGAAAATGTCTCTTTGTAACACATCTCTGGTTTTCTCACATCAAACTTATTCCTCAACTCGTGGAAGAAATGTGAATATTTAGTCACCTTTTCATGCTCCATGTAACCAAACCACCAATCATTGGCTTCACCATAAAGATGAAGTGCTGCGATTTGGACAACCTCTCCTTAAGCTATAGGATGTAGCCTGAAAAATGTATCTAAATATTTCCTCTAAGCCTTAACAGTGCTTGAGGAAGATCCATCAAATGTAGGCAAATAGAATCTATTGTGCCTCTTTCTTCTATTGTTGTTATAGGATACTCTTTCTTCTTTGATTTTGAAGAATTTTTGCAAAGTTGGATTCTCCTTGAATGCTCTAGAATGTGATTTTTAATCTTCAAGATACATACCGAGAGTCTCATGATTCTCATGTACTCTTCTTTCTTCATTTCTATACCATTCACCTCATTCAAAGGAAATGGGCATAGTAGATCTATGAGGAGATCTATGATTCTCCAGTTTTATTTTTTGCTGATAACAAGTGCTTAGACCTTCCTCATCAAATATTCTTCTTGGATCCTCCTTTTGCCTTTCCCTCTTCATTTGATTGACCTATTTGGAGATATATTGCATGGATCTAATGAGAGGAGTGGAAAAAATACAATCCTCCTTCATGATAGATCTCATCTATCTACTTCTTCTTTTGATGCAAAATATGAAGTGTCCACAAGTTCAGCCAAAGACTATGCTCTGATACCACTGTAATATCCCAAAAGGGAGAATGCAGTAATAATGAAACATGATATAATAATGAAACTAAGTAAACAATAAATCTAAATACACATCAGAATCCACAGAAATAGGTGAGCCATTTTATTATATAGGAGGTGAAAAAACAAGTACAACAATGCTAAAAATATGAGGCACTCAAGCCAAAGGGATGGCCTAGAATGACCCTGCAATGATCCCACAAGAGGGACTGCGTAATTTCTAAACTGTTGGAAGGTAAACTGCGCTATCCTTACTGCAACTATTGGGACTGCAACTGCTTGAAAGACAGAAATTCATATCTAGGAAAATTTGGAGCTCCGATGATGCTGAAAATGTAGATCAGGGCTCAACGATGGATTCCCAAGATAACCCAAAAAGGGTTTCTCAGAACTATGAATCTAAGAAAACCACCCTCTTAGGTCTCCACATATATGTTGTTGGGAATCCAGATATGAAGATAGATCTGAAGATATGATGGCTGCAATGATGCACAATCATATCTATGCAAGAAGGTTTGATCCCTTCTCTAGATCCTTGGTCTGAAAGGTCAAGATATAGCTCCTCCAATCTCCTCCACTGAAAATAGCTGTTGCATGAAAAACATCGTCAGAAAATGGCGTTGTTAGAGAGGGAGGCTTAATGGCCTACTACTAGATATGTCAAATCATCTCTTGAATGATGGAAACATTAGATCCAATGTGAGAATATGATCCCTCACAGGATTTCCACCTGAAATACTGGAAACTTCCATCCTCCAGTAGATCTACAGGACTAGACTATGCAATCCCTGAAGGTAGTGTTGCTGCATGGAGGTAAGGCCCAATGGCCTAAATGCCTAACATAGATCTGCTGCTCCTAAAAGGTTGAATGTGAAGAATAGAGTGGTAGGATGAATCCTCCACTGTTTTCCTATCTAAATGCTAGAAAAAACCTCCCGAATATGGCACAAATGCCTGATAAATAACGAAGAACAACCCTCTTTGAAGAGCTACTCAATGAAAGAGAAGGGATTCCTTCTCGGGAACACCCTATGCTAAATAGAATTGCAAACTCTATTAAACAGCCCAAGCCTGTATATAAATGTCCTAAGAAAAATATAGATCTAAACAGATCAAGAAATGAATAATCCAAATCATGACTTCTATTGTGCCTTCATCTTCTTTATATAGATATGAGCCTTCCATAGCTTAGGCCCACTCCAAAACTACACTTTACATGTGGACATAAGTCTCCATGATTGACTGTGTTGTTTCTCCCATGTCCTCCATCATGTTCACATGGGGTGATCACCCTCTCCATCATGCGTGCATTAATTGCATCACTTCCTGCACTATCTTATCATAAGTGCTTTATGATGTTCTTTGAATGCACTATGATCTCAGTTGATCTTATCAAAGATCCTCATGACTGTTCATTTAAGATCCATGAACTTATTTGACTGTTTCATCCTCCATAATCTATCTCATAAATGATACATGATCTGCTTTAATGGAACTGCTCTACTACTCCATGATTTCAGATATAGATCTAGAATATCCACATACACCCATTAAAAGTGGATTTTATTCATCTTTGAGGTTTTTGGGTCCCTCCATCCTTTTATTTACTCAATTTATTAATTTTATTAAGAACTCTAATATTCCAAATACCATGTGAAAATTTCGGAATATTACACTAGTTTAACTATAACTATTGGTGAGCCCTTGATAGTATATAGGTATAGTATCATATGCACTTTTCATTTATTTTATTGTAGTCGTGATTTTCGTTCATAGAAATTTCGGTAAGGGTTTACATGGTTCAGTTTGGAAATACACAAAATTTTGGATTTCTATTACTATATATGGTATGGAATGCCTCTCGGATCTCTCCTCTACACGTGAATTCTAGGATGGGAATGCCTTTTCTAGTTTAAAATACATCTCACTTATTTGTAGTGTAGTACTTGTATTCAATTTAATTTATTGATGGAACTCCTCCACACAAGTATACTCTAATAGCATTTATGGAAACATAGAGGAACGAATGGGAAGCCTTCTACTCCTCCTTGGTGTGTCGTTCGAGAGCCATATGCACTACATGTAATTCGCATTCTTCTTTCTCTCTTTTAAACAGTTAATTTATATTTCCTTGAATGATTTTTTTGTAGTCTTTTTTAATAACTCAATTCTCATTTCCAGTTCCCTAAACCAAGAACTCGTAACTGATTCTTAACTTCATTAGGTCTTAGGTTAGAATCCGTTCTTGGGTTTTCTAGTTTGTAATTTCATTCTATCTCTATACAGAATCTCAATTTCTCATTAAAGCCCTAGCTTGTTAAACATTCCTTTCCCTGATTTCGAATTTCCTTTCGGTTGTTTTTTTTCCGATGGCTCCCATATCATCATGCAACATACGTATATGGTTGGATTTCCATCTGAATTTAGTTTCACTTCTGTCTAAATGGTTAAAACGTTTTTAATTTTCTTACACTACATAGGAATGAGCTATTCTCCTTAAATCAAATATATAAATGTGCTTCTAATACTCGAAGACTTTGTCACAAACTTTCCCTTTATTTTATTTGAATTAACATGTACAATGGGTACTTCCCACACTAATTAAGTCTCTTTTTTATGAATGTAGACGGAACATATTAACGCAACCCATAAGGTAATAACTTAACTCTTCTTAAATTTAAGTTCTACCTCTTTTATTTACAGTTGTTTCTATAATCCTTAAGCAAAACTAAGTTTTGGTTTACTTTGTCTCTTGTATGTATATATATATATATATATATATATATATATATATATATATATATATATATCACCTACTTATGGATTGGTATACATCCACTTCTCTGGGCTACTCGATCGTAATATATGGACTGTTGTTATCTAGGTTGGTCTAGGTACTAATTGGGTTTTCTGATATGCAACTCTGCATAAATTTGCCGAGAGACCTTATATTTTCCTATAAGGGGATAGAGTTTCCATGTGTATATAATTTTGTTATAAAGAGATCTTATTTAAGATGTACAACATAAATTAATACTAGAACATAAATATTAATTCAATAACAATTTCCTGAGAGTCACCTAACCTCATATCTAAGCCTTCAACAAGTTTTAGACATTCTGGGAGTTGGTACTCTTCATATTAATGTTTTTACAACAATACAAAACATAATATAATTTCTATAGTTGATTTATTTAATGTACATACTTCACCCATCATTTACACTGAATATTAATTGGACAATATATACTAATGCCCATGTTTAAACAATTTCATTTATCTCTTCTATCTTACTTCATCAGCATAATCAGAACAATACCAGATGCTAAGTTAAAATAAAATTAACTGGTGCATACCACTTAAAGTAGACTAGGTTCCACCCAACGTTTGAGCTCTTTCTCCAAAGCTCACCCTGAGTAGAGATCAATTTCTTCAGCAATAGACAACTCCTTGTCTATCCTGAATCTGCTTCTTTAAGTTTTCTTTCCCATCAGCCTGTTTCCCTTAACTGCGTCCAGTTAAATCAGGATGTTTCTTTCCTTTGTGCCTAGGCTTTCCTTTTGTTTCTTCCACAAAATTACTTTAAAACTAGTTTTTCCTCTTTCTAGCTTTATTCCACCTCTTCCCACTAATGTCCTCTTTAATGGGTAGTTTTTAAATTTTTATCTCCAATTTAATTTTTAATATTTAATTTATTTCCTTCAAGGATTTTTGGAGAACTGGGGAAAGTCTTATGAACCTTATCCATCCTCATGGATTTGGTTTCCAGATCTCTAATGTAATATCCCAGGCTTAAGCCACCGTAAAAACTCTCATAAAATGAGGGTTGTTAAATAATTAGATATTATTAATTATTATATTGATATTACATGAAGAATATTATTGTAATTCTTAATTATAATAATATTGGAATAATTATTTCTTAATTATTTTATTTAGAAGAATTTATATTCTTCTATAGAAATAATTATATTTCCAAGTTGGTATCTTTTATGATTTTAGAAATAATGAGTAATAGTTTTAGAAAAACTATGGATAAGTGATATTTTTCTTATAAGGAAAAAGTAAATCTACCTTTAAAAGAAAAACATGAGAGATTTATGGAGTGCTTTTGTGATTTAGGAAAAAACAGATTTATGGATGCTTTATGGAATGCTTTTATGATTTATAAAATCTATTCCATTTCCTTAATTCTATTTATTGTAAGCCTATGAAAAAAATAGAGGAAGGGAATGAGAGAATGCATGGAGAATGGAGCCAAGGAAGAGGAAGAAGGAATTACAAGCATGCATCAAAAGATAAGTAACTATGTTCTTTGAAAATTCTTTTGTTTGCATATGGGGCATGATGATATAATAATTTAATTTAATTGCTAGGAAAAAATCATATGATAAACATTCAAGATTAATTTTTGAGAAAACCTCTATATAATTTTGTGCATAGAGGAATAACTCTTTTATTCATTGAAATATGAGAATGTTTCATGTGTTGTGAATTCATAAAAGCTTTTTATGGCTAAATAACTCTATGAATTGCATGAGTTATTGGAAAATAGGGTCCAAATAAGCCTTTAACTCTCCCAAACCCGGATAGATATGTAAAAAGTGAATGAAGTTTCTGCAAAAGAGGATGTTATAAGCAAAATCCTCTTTCAGATTTAAAAAAAAAATATTCCCTTGTCTCGAAAACCATGTCCTAAATTGATGTCAAAAATAGGGAATTATTTATTATTTAAATCTAGAAACATCAGCTCCAAAGATTGGTTTGAATCTTCCAAACCATAACACGTGTGTAAAAAATGAGAGAGTTTATTTTGAATGAACCCATTAAAAAAAAATCCTCTTTTGGTTTTCCAAAAATAATTTATGTTTTGTTGGAAATCGTGTCCAAATTTGATGAGAAAAACAAAAAATTATTTAATATTTAAATCTGCAAAACTGGGCTGCAAATATTCACTCGAATATTCACAACCATGACACCTGTGAAAAAAATGAGAGAGGTTATTTTTAATAAGAGTCTTCCAAACAAAAGCTCCTTTGGGTTTTCTGAAATTCGTTTCCATATGTTCGTAATATGCGTCCAAAGTGGATGACTAAAATAGGAAAAATAGAGTAAGAGAGAGTGCTTCCATTTCATTTTTCAATGAAATAAGAATAATTATTTATGTACATAAAGAAATAATAATTATGCTGATGATTATTTACAAGGAATTAATTTATAGAATTACCAAGTATGTTCTCATGATGCATATGCATTAAAATTTTTAAAGAGAAATATTGCACTCTTGAAGAGAGTATGTGCTTAGGTGCACATGCATGGAGAGCCTGAGTCACATAAAAAATATAAATAACTTATGTGAGGGGTAGCTCACACAAAACACTTGCGTAAAAGGCAATTGGTTGTGTTATTTAAAAAGGATTTGTTATTCATGTTATTTCTTGAAGAAATATTACAAATATCTATGATGTGTGAAATGATAAGAAAATATTGTATTTCATACATAATAGCTAGTGAGTTAGCTATCTTTTGGAAAAAGAATAATTAGGGTGTAAAAATCCTTAGAATATATATATATATATATATATATATATATTTGTATGCAAGAAAACAATTATTATGTTAGAACTCTTCAAAAAGTATTGAAGATAAAAATATAGTTTTGGGTATTAGATTTCTAGAGAAAAGAAAGATGCAATCACATAATAGTTATTGTGTTAGCCTTTTTTTGCGAAAAATAATATGTATTTTACAAACCTAAAGGGATTAGCTATGGTATTATATTTATTTGGGAGAATATTATGCATATTTATTGGGTTATATCTTTTGTATGAGGTGGAAATGTCCCGTTGCATGCATGAAAGAATAAGCGGTATGTGTTTGATCCCTTGGAAAAGAAATGTGTCCATTTTTCCATAAAATATTTATTTAGTTTCTTTTTGAAAGAAATATATGTTTTACATGAAAGAAGAACAAGCTATGTTATTGCATGCACAAAATTATAACTAGTATGTTAACTTTGCTTGAAATCGAGCTGGTGTGGTTATACATAATAGCCATTATGAATAGCTCTTGGGTGGAAAAGATTTTTTTGGAAAAGAACATGCATTCACATGCATAAGTATAACATCTATTGTGTTAATCCCTTTGGAAGAGAAACATAAGAGTAGGAAAAAAGAAATTTCTTGTTGGGATAGTTATCTTGAAAGCTTGTTATGCATTTGCATGCACAATATTATTATATAGTATGTTAGCTTTCCTTTGGAAATAAGATGAACGTGCATGAAAGATTTTGCTAGTATTTGTTGGAAATATGACACTTGATAGTGATTTTTTTGTTACTAATGCATGTGAAATTATGTTAAAGAAGGAATTTCATGTCAATTTGGTTATGTTTTATACATTCATAAAAATACTGTTGAAGTGTCACAAATAAAGGTTGATTATTTTTTTATTAATAATTTATCTAATCATGATATGAAGTGTGCTAACGATAGCAATGACAGGAAAAGACGGTGACTTGAGAAAAGGATTTTTGAAGTTTAACATTGTGGAAGATAAATATTTGTTAGTCCATGCAGGTTTAGTATTCCAACTGCAGGATGACCCACTGAAGGAAACATTCCGACTACAAAGACTGAGACTAAGGATCCATGGGTAAATTTTATCATGATTATTATAATAGATTATAGCTAGTTATGTTTCATTTAAGATTATTTTTCTATGTAATTTTTATGAAAATCATCAAGGGATGGACTCCCTTATAGCCATTGAGTGAGGAGTGACAAACCTCATGAGAATTTAATAATAAAATTAAATGTTTGCTGGTTTTCACCCTACGGGGTTTCCAGGGTATATCAGTGTCTAATTATGTGATTTTTCATTATGTAATTTTCATTATGTTAATTTATTTCATGATGTGATGTTTATATTATAAATTAAGCAATTTACTAATTGAGTTAAACTGATCATGGGATCGATGCATAGTTATAGTAGGAAATTTAATTTGATATGCTACAAGAAGGAAAATTATTGGTTGTGTAACTCACTATGAATTTTACTAAATATTTCTCTAAGTGATGGTGGTGGGTTTTCAAATGGTTAATGCAAAAATACAAAAAGTAATTTATAAGGTTACACATTCGTAAATGTTGAAAAAATTTCCTAACTCCATGCATTTTCCTATGAGGCTATCGAGGTATGTTACAAATGGTATCAGAGCAAAAGGTTGCAACACTGGTACCTTTTGGGAGTCATTATGAAAAGAAGAAGTAGAGATATGATGCTAGTGGGCATCATGTTACGTATGATTTTAATTAAACTTGTAGTATTCTACAATTAACATGAGATGCATGATGCATGATTAATGATCGCATGATAGAGTAGAAAGTTATAATGTTCCTTTAAAAATTCTACTCATCACATTTGAATATGGGTTCAGATAAAATACAATAAAACCTATATTGTACCTATGAACCATCCTGAGCACTCACTGGTTATAGTGCAGATTAATTACCAACCTTTGCATGCATAATATTAGAACAATGATTATGGTAGATAATAAAAAAAAAACGAAGAAGTGGAAAAACATGGCTAAAGTTACCATTCAATGATTGTAAATAATGAATGCATTTATGTTTGGTGTGATGAATAAATAATTTAGAAGTTGGGGTTGACCCTGAAGAGTATAATGGAATGTTGAAAAAAAAGAAAAATTGAACGAACCTCTTTATTTGTTAAAAATAATCAATAAGTGAAGTTGAACTCGCATGGTGAAATCAAGGTCAATGAACAACTCATAGTAGCATAATTGTGGGTTCTCTTTCTTCATTTAGAGTTGTAGAGGAAAGTATTCATTCCACGTGTTCGAAATAAATCAGATCCAAAGTTTTGTTGTTTTAAATAATTTCATCCGTGGGAGTTTGGATGTGATTCATCTTAACATTAAGGGGTATTCATACCTTGAGATCACGTAACCCCCATTTTGATTCCAAGAAAAAGTTATGTTTAGGCTTGGAATGATAATTTGGTTGATTTTTCTGATTAGACACTCCTATAGGGATAATTGGTTGTGTTGTTGGCTGAAATTTTACCATTGATTATATTAATATGATCCATGATATTCTATAAATTCTAATTTTACTATCTATATGATAGTTTAAACATATTTATGGAAATTCATTTCATGTATGCTAAATAGTCCCTCAATGGTGGTAGAGTGTATGCTTGCCAACTATTTGGTAAAATGTCTCATTGACCATTGATTGCATGCTTGCAAATTGTTGTTAAAATTTTTCAATGGATGTAGATCGAATGCTTGAAATCTATTTGTTGGAATGTCGAATTGGTTGTAGATTGCATGCTTTCACACTATTTGATAAAAGCCTACATTGGTTGTAGATTTCATGATTGCAAATTATTTTCCTAAAATTCCTTAATGGTTGTCGCTTATATGGCTCCAAGCTAATGGTAAGGGAAGAAAAAAAATCACATTTTGTGTCCTAGTGTTCAACGGGACTGTTAATTCTCTATAATATTGGTGGTTTCTAAGGTGATACCTTAAATAAAGTATAATTCTATGGGTTTCTAGATATGTTAATGTATTTTTTTCTAAGTTACATGATTATTATTATGTGGAAATTTGGAATGTATACCACCTATATTACATGTGAATTGTTGTCAATGTACTTTGACAAATTGTCAGACCCATGTTGAGGGTCAAGTATAGATGCATGGTGTACATAAATGTTCCTTTGCTTTAATGATAATATGCAAATGAAAACTTATATAAATTACAATGGATTTTTAGACATTCACTATTTTTGAACATTAAATTTTTATTGGATTCAATGACTATGGAAGCCATGGTGGGGCTCATATGATAATATAATATTTTATTATTGAGTTAATGAATACATTGGTTGAGGTATTCAGGAAATAGCTCTATAGTTTTAGAATACTTCTTGCTAGCTTATGAAAAGCTATTGGTGGTTAAGTTCAACTTGGACCTTCCCTAAAAGTCTCCTAAAAATCTGTAGGAGAAAATAATAAATAGGAAAATATTAACATAATGGGAGAGAAAGATTATGTTAATGACTTAGTTGGAGATAAATACTAAGTGAGGTAAAATAAAGCACAACAGGAGAGAAAGGCCTTCTTTAAAGAAAAATAAGAGTATATTTGTCTGAAAATATAAAACAAAAAGGCCTAGGCATAAAGGTTGGCAGCTACTAAAAATCTGCTAGGAAGAAATCACCAAGGAATCAATGAGGTTGTTGATTCTAGTGGCAAGTAGATCTTAGCTCGGTGGGTAACTATTGGAGATAGTTCACGGTTGGGTGGAATATGCTCCGTTCTTCAATAATTCCCAAAAAATTAACTACGGTTAGATGAAATTATTTCTATGTTCTGTTATTGATTTTAAAATTGTCTAAAGATGTTGGATGTTACAATAGACTGTAAATTTAATGTCTCAAATTTGTTTCATGTGTGATAGTTTTTCATGGATGATATATAAAATTATCTTAGCAACAATTTCCATGAAATAGGTTGTGTTTGTAGGTTTTTATGAGAAAATGAACATGTCATAAGTGACTTATATATATTCATTCATAGAGGAAATTAATTGAAATATATAGGCGACTGAAAGAACTCATGTTAGATAAAATAATGAGTTATTGAACTCTAAATTCCAGACAAAGTAGAGGAAAATGGCTAGAGATAAATGCCATGAGTTTGAATTTGATTGAAATTACTATGGGAGAGAAAGAAATTAATTCAAATACAACATTAATGGGAAAGAAATACTAGTGTAACTCATAAATAAAATACAACATGCACTTTATAGGGATTTTCTTGTCATTTTGATTATTAAAGCGCTAGTGCTCCTTGAGTTTTTGCGGATGTATTATGATTGAAGTATTATTTTACATTTCCTAAATAATTGGTAATGAAAAGTAAGGGTTAATGTTCCAACAAGAGAAGAACATCGAGGATGATGTTCTCTTTAAGAGGGGGAGTACGTAATATCCCAAGCATAAGCCATCGTAAAAACTCTCATAAAATGAGGGTTGTTAAATAATTAAATATTATTAATTATTATATTGATATTACATGAAGAATATTTTTGTAGTTCTTAATTATAAGAATATTGGAATAATTATTTCTTGATTATTTTATTTAAAAGAATTTATATTCTTCTATATAAAGAAATTATATTTCCAGGTTGGTATCTTTTATGATCTTAGAAATAATGGGTAATAGTTTTGGGAAAACTATGAATAAGTGAAATTTTTCTAATAAGGAAAAAGAAAATCTACCTTTAAAAGAAAAGCATGAGATATTTATGAAGTGATTTTGTGATTTAGGAAAAATCAGATTTATGGATGCTTTATGGAATTATTTTATGATTTAGAAAAGCTCTTCCATTTTATTAATTCTATTCATTTTAAGCCTATGAGAAAAATAGAGGAAGGGAATGAGAGAATGCATGGATAATGGAGCCAAGGAAGAGGAAGAAGGAATTACAAGCATGCATCAGAAGGTAAGTAACTTTGTTCTTTGAAAATTCTTTTGTTTGCATATCGGGCATGATGATATAATAATTGAATTGAATTGCGAGGAGAAATTCATATGATAAACATTCAAGATTAATTTTTTAGAAAACCTCTATATAATTTTGTGCATAGAGGAATAACTATTTTATTCATTGAATTATGAGAAAGTTTGATGTGTTGTGAATTCATAAAAGCTTTTTATGGCTAAATTATTCTGTGAGTTGCATGAGTTATTGGAAAATAGTGTCCAAATAAACCTTTAAATCTCCCAAACCCAGATATATATGTAAGAGGATGTTATAACCAAAATCCTCTTTCAGAGATTAAAAATCCATTTCCCATGTCTCGAAAACTGTGTCCTAAATTGATGTCAAAAGTAGGGAATTATTATTATTTAAATCTAGAAACATCAGCTCCAAAGATTGGTTCGAATAATCCAAACCATAACACCTGTCTAAAAAATGAGAGAGGTTATTTTGAATGAACCCATTAAAAAAATAAACCTCTTTGGGTTTTCAAAAAATAATTTCTTTTTGGTTGGAAACTGTGTCTAAATTTTATGAAAAAAAAAAAAATTATTTAATATTTAAATCTTTAAAACAAGGCCGCAAATATTCATTCGAATATTCACAACCATGAAACCTGTGAAAAAAATGAGAAGGGTTGTTTTTACTAAGCCTCTTCCAAACAAAAACCTCTTTGGGTTTTCTTAAATTTGTTTCCATATATTCATAATATGTGTCCAGAGTGGATGACTAAAACAGGAAAATTAGAGTAAGACAGAGTGCTTCCATTTCATTTTCCAATGAGATCAGAATAATTGTTTATGTACATAAAGAAATAATAATTATGTTGATGATTGCTTACAAGGGATTAATTTATATAATTACCAAGTATGTTCTCATGAGGCTTATGCATTAAAATTTTTAAAGAGAAATATTGGACTCTTGAAGAGAGTATGTGCTTAGGTGCACATGAATAATATCTAGTATATTTGATCTACTAGAAATTATTATGTGATTTTACATGCATGAGGAGCTTGAGTCATGTAAAATGATATAAATAACTTATGTGAGGGGTAGCTCACATAAAACACTTGCATAAAAGGTAATTGGTTATGTTATTTAAGAAGGATTTGTTATTCATGTTGTTTCTTGAAGAAATATTAAAAATCTCTCTGATGTGTAAAATGATAAGAAAATATTTTGTATTTCATACATAATAGGTAGTGAGTTAGTCATATTTTTGAAAAAGAATAATTAGGGTGTAAAAATCCTTAGAAAATGAATATATATATATATTTGTATGCAAGGAAGCAATTATTATGTTAGAACTCTCCAAAAAGAATTGAAGAGAAAAATATATCCTTGTACGCGTTATTGGAATAGATTCTTGGAAAGGAAAACTAGTAATCACATGCTTTATTATGCAATATTATTTATAGAAACATATATACTTGCATGCATGGGAAAAGTATAGTTTTGGGTATTATATTTCTGGAGAAAAGGAAGATGCAATCACATAATATTTATTGTGTTAGCCTTCTTTTGGGAAAAATAATATGTATTTTACAAACATAAAGGGATTAGCTATGGTATTAGATTTATTTCAGATAATACTGTGGATATTTATTGGGTTATAGCTTTTCAAAGAGCTGGAAATGTCCCTTTGTGTGCATGAAAGAATAAGCGGTATGTGTTTGATCCCTTGGAAAATAAATGTGTCTATTTTTCCATGAAATATTTATTTAGTTTTTCTTGAAAGAGATATATGATTTACATGCAAGAAGAACAAGCAATGTTATTGCATGCACAAAAATATAACTAGTATGCTAACTTTGTTTGAAATCGAGCTGGCATGGTTATACATAATAGCCATTACGAATAGCTCTTGGGTGGAAAATAAGTTTTTGGAAAAGAACATGCATTCACATGCATAAGTATAAAATCTATTGCACTAATCCCTTTGTAAAAGAAACATAAGCGTAGGCAAAAAATAAATTTCTTGTTGGGATATTTATCTTGAAATCATGTTATGCATTTGCATGCACAATATTATTATATAGTATCTTAGCTTTCCTTTGGAAATAATATGAAAGTGCATGAAATATTTTGTTAGTGTTTATTGGAAAGATGACGCTTGATAGTGATTTATTTGTTACTAATGCATGTGAAATGATGTTAAAGAAGGAATTTCATATCAATTTGGTTATGTTTTATACATGCATACAAATATTGTTGAAGTGTCACAAATAAAGATTGATTATTGGTTTATTAATAATTTATCTAATCATGATATGAAGTATGCTGACGACAACAATGATAGGAAAAGAGGGTGAATTGAGAAAATGATTTTTGAAGTTTAACATTGTGGAAAATAAAGATTTGTTATTCCATGTAGGTTTAGTAGTCCAACTATAGGATGACCCACTGAAGGAAACATTCCGACTACAAAGACTGAGACTAAGGGTCTGTGGGTAAATGTTATCATGATAATTATAATAGCTTATAGCTAGTTATGTTTCACTTAAGATTATTTTTCTATGTAATTTGTATGACAATGGTCAAGGGATGGACTCCCTTATATCCATTGAGTGAGGAGTGACAACCCTCACGAGAGTTTAATAATAAAATTAAACGTTTTTTGGTTTTCACCATACGGGGTTTCGAGGGTATATTGGTGTCTAATTATGTGATTGTTCATTGTGTCATTTTCATGATGTTAATTTCTTTCATGATGTGATGTTTATATTATCAATTGGGTGATTTACTAATTGAGTTAAAATGATCATGGGATTGATGCATAGTTATAGCAAGAAAATTAATTTAATATGCTACAACAATGAAAATTATTGGTTGTGTAACTCACTATGATTTTTATTAAATATTTATCTACGTGATGGTGGTGGGTATTTTAATTGTTAATGCTGAAATATAGAAATTAATTAATAAGGTTACACATTCGTAAATGTTGAAAAAAATTCCTAACTCCATGCATTTTCCTATGAGGATATCAGGGTATGTTACATTTAATCATAATATAGTATTTGCATAATTAATTTCCATGTTATTTTATTAAATTAAAATAATAAAATAAATACACAAAATTTCTTTCCTTTAGGATCCACACTACCCTTTAGGACTTATAAAAATGTCTAATAAAAGAATATAAACTGGGTACATTACATATTCCCTCTTTAAAACAAAACAATGTCCTCGATGTTGTAAAGACAAAATATAAAATTCACTTTTCAAACAATGATGGGTATTTTTCCTTCATATCTTCCTCTCATTCCCATGTAGCCTTTTCAAGCGAAAAGTGCCTCCACTGCACTTTCACCCTGGCCAATGTTCTGTTTCGGAGCTCAATTTCTTCCTGTACCAAGATGCGAAGTGGCTCTCGAATAAATTCTCCTTCTGGTTCCACCTGTATTACATTCCAATCAATAACATGAGAAGGATCATGCACATATTTTTTTAATAATGAAACATGAAAAACATCGTGAACCTTAATGTGACTAGGTAAAGCCAACTTGTATACAACTGATCCCACTCTTTCAGTACTTCAAAAGGTCCACAGTAGCATGGTGCTATTTTTTCACAGCTACTAGTGTACACAGTAATCTTCTTGGGTTGAATCCTTAGGTAAAAATGATCACCCAGATTGAATTCTCTATGAATTCTCTTTTTATATGCACAACTTTTCTTCCAGTCTTGTGCTATTTTGATATTTTGCTAAATTTTCCTTACATTTTTTTACATTTCCTGTAAAGAATCAAATCCAGGTATTAACTTATCCTCTCATTGACTCCAACTTAGAGGTGTGTGGCACTTTATGCCATAAAATTATTCAAAAGGACTCATCTTGATTGAGGCTTGGTAGTTTTTGTTGTAGGCAAACTCTACTAAATGTAGAAAGTCCTCCCACTTTGTTGGTATGTCCATAACATACATTCTCAACATACATTCTACAATCTGGTTTGTTCTTTTAGTTTGGGCATGGTATGTGGTAATAAATTTAAATTTGGTACACATTCCCCGAAATAAACTCCTCAACAAAGATGCAGTAAAATTTGCATCTCTCTCTAATATGATCATCTTAGGAATACGATGCAATTTTACAATCTCTTTCATAAATACATTAGCTGCTTGAGCTGTGCCAAAATTATATTTTACTAGTATAAAGTGTGCAGCCTTAGTCAATGTGTCAACTACTACCATGATAGATTCATGTTGGTATTTAGTTCTTGGTAAACCAGTAATAAAATCCATGGAAATTGTTTCCCATTTCCATTCTGGGATAGGTAAAGGATTCAACAATCCTCCTGAATGCTGCTGCTCTACCTTCACCTTTTGACATTTCAAACATCTAGCTAAATAATTAGCCACATCCTTTTTCATACCTGGACAGAACATGTTCTTTATTAAAGCCTAAATTAATTTCTGATATCTTGGGTGTCCTGCACAGGTTCTTTTATGATACTCATCTAGAATATGTATTTTTAATGTGTCCACATTGGGGATGTATAGTCTGTCTTTATAAAAGATCAATCCCCTCTGGTTTTGGGTATACCCTTTCATCTCTTTTCTCTGAACTTTTTCCTAAATTTTTTCATAGTTTGGGTCTTATCTCATCAATTCTTGTATCATTCCTTCAATATATAATTTTGCACAACTTCCAAGATTACTAACACTTTGATAAGCATTTATACTTAATGCATCTGCAATATTGTTTTCCTTCCCCTTATTATGTTTAATCTCCATGTCAAATTCCCTAAGGAAGGACAACCACCTAGCTTGTTTAGAATTAAAATTAGGTTATGAGAAGAAATACTTTAAACTGATGTGATCTGTCATCAATATAAACTTTTTCCCTAAAAGATAATGTCTCCACACCTTCAAATCATGTATTACAACAACTAACTCTAAATCATACACACTATAATTCTGTTCATGTTTCTTGAGTTTCCTTGACTCATATGTTATGACTAAGTTTTCTTGTAGTAAAACTTCTCCTAATCCCTCTACACAAGCATATGTTCATATTAAAAATTCCTGATTTGGCTTAGCAATATTTAAAATAGGTGTAGTTGTAAGTTTAATTTTTAACTGTTCAAAGCTATTTTTGACATTTTTTTGTCCACTCAAAGTTAACTCCTTTTCTCTGTAGAGATGTAATAGGGTATGCTAAGGCTAAAATCCTCTCTACAAATCTCCTATAATATCCTACAATTCCCATGAAGGATCTTATAGAAGAAACACCAATAGGCACATGCCAATCCATTATATCTTGTATCTTGTCTGGGTCCACCACTAATCCTTTCTTTGAAATTATATGGCCGAAGTACTGAATTTTATCTTTGAAAAATTCACAGTTGCTAAATTTAGCATACAACTTATGTTCTCTTACTGTTTGTAAGACAATTCTGTGATATTCTTTATGTTTAGCTTCATTCTTAGAATATATCATAATGTCATCAATAAATACCAAGACAAATTTGTCCAAATACTTATTCAAAACACTGTTCATTAAGCACCTGAAAATTAGCAGGTGCATTAGTCAACCCAAAAGGTAAGACTACAAACTCATAGTATCCATATGTGGTTTTGAATGTAGTTTTACTTATGTCTTCATATTTAATTCTCAGTTGATGGTATCTTTTCCTTAAATCAATTCTTGAAAAGACTGTGACTCCTCTAACTTGGTCAAATAGATCATCTATCCTGGGTATAGGATATCTATTCTTAATTGTCAGTTTATTCAATTGACGATAATCTATGCACATCATGAATGTAATGTCTTTTTTTTTGAAAAAGAGTATCGGTGCTCCCCATGGGGATGCACTTGGTCTTATATAAACTCTATATAGCAACTCTTGTAGTTGCATCTTGAACTCCATCAATTATGAGGTAATCATTCTGTATGGGGCTCTAGAGACTAGTGTAGTTCCTCGTACTAATTCAATTGAGAAATAAATTCTTTTTCAGGGGGAAAATGAAGAATTTCATCTAGAAACACATCCTTGAACTCTCATATGACTGGTAATTTTTCCAAAAGATAATTTTCAGATTGCTTTCCCAATTCCTCCACTTGTACAACATACATTTGGCAACCTTTTATAGCGGTTCTTTTCAATTGAAGTGATGAAATTTGTCTTACAGATATGGGTTTTGGTTTCCCTTTTAATATCATAGGTTTTCCCTCAGCATCTATACAGTGTAATTTTTTGTCTAAACAGTTTAACATAGGTTTATGTTTTTCTAACTAGTCCATTCTTATCAACACATCATAGGAATATAAAGGTAAAATATTCAAATTCAGTTCATTTTTGTACCCATTTAAATTCATAGTTGTCTTCGGTAATTTATGGGTCACTTTTCGTTTTGTCCCAGTAGCTAACTGAAGTAACCATGATTGCTAAAATTTCTATGACTTTAATTTGTATTTTCCACAATTTGAGGACTTCTATAACTTAAAGATGCACCTGGATCTATCAAAACAGAAACAAGTTGTTTAATAATCATACCTTCTATTTCAACCATTGTGGATTGGTGTTCAGCTTGACGATCTTCGAGGGCTGCACTGATTTTGGGGATGTTTCTTGCCACATCATTTACAGTAGTTGCCTCTCTCAGCACTTGTATGTTTTTAATGTTTCTGTGTGGACAATTTCTTAGTAGATGAGGTTCTCCACAACCCCAGCACTTTACAGGTTCCCTCATCTTAACATTTCTTTATCTCCTACTATTTCCATCTATCTGTTTAGACTCTGTTTGTGATTGGGCTGGGTGATTCTCTCCATTTTCTGTAAATTTATTCCTTTGATGATTTCTCCCAAAGTTCTTTAAGTATGCTGGTTTTGTTATTTTCCCACTTGAATCACCCTTTTCTTTCTTATGCTAGTTTTTTGTTTTTTTTATTTCTACCTTTAAACTGCTGGTAACATAGTCTTGCCTTGCACACCACTTCATCCATTGTCTTGGGATTATCAAATTAGATCTTATCCTTGTATATAGTAGGTACGCAGTTTAAAAAGTGTTGTAATTTTGCCTTCTATTCCCTGATATAAGGTACATAGCGAAGCAAGTTGGTGAATTTGGTTAAAAACTCATCAATGGTAAGTTGTCCCAACCTAATCTCATGAAACTCTTTGGATTCATCATCATAATATCGTTAATTCAGATATATATGTTTAAATTTGATTTGGAAATCCTCCTGAGTGATAGTTTCTCATCTATCACATGCACCATCTTGGTTTCTTCCCACCACAAGGTAGCCTTTCCTTGTAATTGATAGATAGCTAGCCTGGCTTTCAAGTTACTTTCATATCCATAAACTTAAAAATACTTTATCATGTTTAGAATCCAAGCTTTTTCATCTTCCTCCTTCTCTCCATCATAGGAGGGAGGTTTTATTTCTCGGAATTCAACCTGTAATTCCTTGTTCCTCTTAGACTATTGTCTAGAGGCTTCATCTTCCTCAGACTCTTCTGAGTGGTTTACAGTTCCCTTTCTCTTTCTTCTAGAACCTTCACCTTCGTGACTGTTCCAGGAGGTCAATTCCATGATTAACCTTTCTTTCTCTTCATTGGCTAATGATAGCCTTTCATTGCAGTTTTTAAGTTTCATCATTTCTCTTTGCATCTGATGCATCATAGACATCAATCAAGAATTAGGATCTGCTGGATTTTATTCACCACCCAGATCCACATATAGCTCATCCCCTTCACTCATGGTTTGCAGTTGTATGGTTCTACACTATTTCACTATACATAAAATAGAACATTAGTGAAAAATTAATTTAATAAAAAATTTACAGCAACATAATTTTTTTCTCTAGTGTGAGTACACATTATGGCCTAGTGTTTTAACATGGACTTTGATACCATTTTTAACATCTCCATTTCAACAACAATTTTTTTGTTCTATTTATAGTGCTAACACTAATTTCCTCCAATGGGTAGATTACTGTTCATCACATTCTTACATACTTTCGTAATCAAAAGTAATTTGTTGTACAATTAAATTTCTTTAAATTAATCACATAATACTAAGGACTAATACTCAATTTATAAAATATCAATTTAGATTCTAAGTTTGGGATCCCCAAGGGTTAGCTCAATCGGTTGAGTCCCTGTTTTTAAGTACTTTTCCGGTTGGGAGATCACAGGATTGAATCTCCTTGACGCCAATGGGGTTAGGCCTCCCATGTATGGCTAATGATATATCCCCTTGGGAGGTTCTATCAAGATTTTCAGACCATTAATGTAACTAGGTTCATGTGTGCGGGAACATGGATTCGTGAACCACCATGGAAAATAGTTTGGGGATTCTTCCTTAACTTATTCTAAATTTTAAATTGCATCGTAATAGTTAAATTCCTCTCATAATTATTAACAACAATTTTCCATTTAACATGAGTAAATAAGGCCCTCTTTACCTTCCATTCCCCCTCAGCCCTATACTACCTTACTCTAACTCTCCTTACTTATTTCCACTTCATAACCTGTATTTTGGAATATATATATTTTATCACGAAAATGATTTACTTATCACATATGATTCAAACCCTCTATATGAATTTCATTAAGGGTCTCGTGGGAAGTATATATGAATTTTCATGTTATGTTCTATCTAACATACAATAATTATCCGTCAAACTTATCAACAGGAGTCAACCCTACATAACAACTTTCGACGTAGACTCATGTGTGGCCTATCTATGTGATGTCACTACATATATATATGTGTGTGTGTGTGTGTGTGTGTGTGTGTGTGCATTAATACCTTATTGAACTACCCAATTATTAATTTACACATAAAATATGAAGTCATAATTTATGACATGGTTGTATTTCGGAGGCTTGATATTTTTCATGGTTTTTTTTGGGCGACTTCACCGTATAAGAGTACATAATTATCTATACATGATCTTCATCAAGATCTCTTGACATTTCCTACACTGTACCAAATCACATGGAATGTCTGGCTACGTATGGAACCCTTTGATCCCTGGGAAACTAATCTTACTCCAGATCTCAGTCATGTGGACAGTTAAGATTGAATCCCTCTTAGGGTTTTGATGTTCCATAAAGGTTTTTGTCTTTGGACTTAGGCTCATTTTTCAATTCTCATTTATGGTAAATGCCTTCCATTCTATGTTACCTTTCCTTTCCATTATCCACTTCACTCTCTATTATTCGTGTAGTCACTAATTGACAAGAGGCAGACTGAAGAGGAGAGTTCATTTTTCCATGCCGAGACTACCTGTGTCTTTTGTCCAGGTAAGAAGTCCTTCTTGATGTGGCTTTTAGTGAATTTGGTCTTCGTTGAATTTCATTTTAGTCTACTATGTATAACATTTAATTTATTTTCTCAAGTAACTTTTACATCACTGTCCAGAATGAAATAATGGAGTCATTCCTCCATATTGTTGTTCTCTGGTAAGTATAGTTAATGTGTCTTCATGAATTCTGGACTTTCGTTTTGGGTAAAGCATCTACATTCTAGTCACTGTGACATATATTACATAATATTTGGATAATGGTTGAAGATGTTGGGACTTTTCCATTTTCACTGTAACTATTGGTGAGCCCTCGATGGTATCTCGTTATACTGTCATCTACACTTTTCATTTATTTTATTGTAGCTGTGACTTTCGTTCATAGAACTATCGGTAACGGTTTACACGGTTAAGTTTGGAAATACACATTAATTCGAGATTTATATTATTGTATATGGTATGGAATGCCTCTTAGATCTCCCCTCTACACGTGAATTCCACGATGGGAATGCTTTTTCTAGTTTAAAATAAGTCTCACTGTTTTAGAGTGTAGTACTTGTACTCAGTTTAATTTATGGATGGAACTCCTCCATGCAAGTATACCCTAATAGTGCTTATTGAAATGAAAATGAATGAATGGGAAGCTTCCTGGTCCTCCTTGGTGTGTCGTTCGAGAGCCATATGCACTATAGGTAATTCGTATTCCCCTTTATCTCTTTTAAATAGTTAACTTATATTTCCTTGAATGGTTTTTTCGTAGTATTTTTTAATAAACGAGTTCTCATTTCTGGTTCCCTAAACCAAAAACTTGCAACTGATTCTTAACTTCATTGGATCTCGGGTTAGAATCCCTTATTGGGTTTTCTAGTTCGTAATTTCATTCTCTCTCTACAAAGAATCTCAATTTCTCGTTAAAGCCCCAACTTGTTAAACATTCCTTTCCATGATTTTGAATTTCCTTTTGGTTTTTTTTTTTTGAAGGATCCCAGCTCATCATGCAACATACGTATATGGTTGGAATTCCATGTGAATTTAGTTTCACTTCTGTCTAAATGGTTAAAACTTTTTTAAGTTTCTTATACTGCATAGGAATGAGTTATTCTCCTTAAATCAAATATATCTATGTGCTTATAATACTCGGAGACTCTGTCACAAGCTTTCCCTTTATTGTTTTTGAATTAAGATGTACAATGCATACTTCTTGGCACAATTTAAGTCTCTTTTTATTATGACTGCAGATGGAGCATCTTAATGCATCCCATAAGGTAATAAATTAACTCTTCTTAAATTTAAGTTCTACCTCTTTTATTTATGGTTGTTTCTACAATCCTTAACTAGAACTACGTTTTGGTTCTGTCTCTTGCAGGTGTCTATCTATATATATATATATCACCTACTTATGGATTGGTATATGTCCATTACTCTTGGCTACTCGATCGTAATATGTGGATTGTCGTAGTCTAGGTTGGTCCATGTACCCATTGGGTTTTCTGATATGAAACTATGCATAAATTTTCCAAGAGACCTTATGGTTTCCTATAAAGGGACAGAGTTATCTTCTGCATATAATTTTGTTATAAAAATATCTTATTTAAACTGTACTACTCTATTAACTTGAACATTTATAATGATGTAATTATATACCATATGGAAAATACCTTTTTTCTTCTTTTAATGAAAGTATGTTGTAACTTGTTTATAGTAGTTTATTTTCAATCATTATTTCACTTACAATAATATTTACTGTATTGATACTAAATAGATATGTTTCCTGTTCTATGTAGTTTTTCCCAGTTAATAAATTAATTTTCTCACTTATGCTACAACATAGAAATTTTATTAACAATACTATGTACTCAGTGTTTGTCAAGCATAGTTATTTCTATTCTATATTAGTTTCTAAATCGAAGTTACTAGTTGTAAAGTAATACTAGAACAGAAATATTAATTCAATAACAATCTCCTAAGAGTCACCTAACCTCATATCTAAGCCTTCAACTAGGTTTATACATTCTGAGAATTGGTACTCTTCAGATTAATGTTTGTACAACAATAATAAATAGACTATAATTGCTATAGTTAATCTGTTCAATGCAGAGACTTCACCCATGATTTATAATAAATATTAATTGCACAATATCTACCAATGCCCAGTTTTAAACAATTTCATCTATCTCTTCTATCTTACTTCATCAGCATAATCATAACAATACTAGATTCTAAGTTAAAATGAAATTAACTAGTGCATACCACTTAAGGTAGACTAGGTTCCACCCAACCTTTGAGCTCTTTCTCCACAGCTCCCCCCGAGAAGAGATCAATTTCTTCAGTAATAGACAATCCCTTTTCTATCCTTAATCTGCTTACTTAAGATTACTTTCCCATCAGCCTATTTCCCTTAACTGTGTCCAGTAAAATCAGGATGTTTCTTTCCTTTGCGCCTAGGCTTTCCTTTTGCTTCTTCCACAAAAGTATTTTAGAACTAATTTTTCCTCTTTGTAGCTTTATTCCACCTCTTCCTAGTAATTTCTTCTTTACTGTGGTAGCTTTTTAGATTTTTATCTCCAATATATATTTTAATATTTAATTTATTTCCTCCAAGTATTTTTGGAGAACTAGGGAAAGTCTTATTAACCTTATCCATCATCATGGATTTGGTTTCCAGATCTCTAACCACAATCTATTATTTGCACAATTAATTTCCATTTTATTTTATTAAATTAAAATAATAAAATAAATCCACAAAAAAATTTTCCTTTGGGGTCCATTGTACGCTTTAGGACTTATTAAAATTTATAATAAAATCATAGAAACTGGGGACATTACATATTACCCCTCTAAAACAAAGCACCGTCATCGGTTTTCTAAAGACAAAATATAAAATTTACTTTTCAAACAGTGATGGGTATTTGTCCTTCATATCTTCCTCTCGCTCCCAAGTAGCCTCCTCGGGTGCAAAGTGCCTCCACTGCACTTTCACCCTGGCTATTGTTCTGTTTTGGAGCTCAATTTCATCCTGTGCCAAGATGTGAAGTGGCTCTGGAAGGAATTCCCCTTATGGTTCCACCTGTTTCACATTCCAATCAATAACATGAACATTCCAATCAATAACATGAGTAGGATCATGCACATATTTTTTTAATAATGAAACATGAAAAACATCGTGAACCTTAATGTGACTAGGTAAAGCCAACTTGTATGCAACTGGTCCCACTCTTTCCAGCACTTCAAAAGGTCCATAGTAGCGTGGTGCTATTTTTTCACAACTACCAGTGTACAAAGTACTCTTCTTGGGTTTAATCCTTAGGTAAACATGATCACCCACATTGAATTCTCTATGAATTCTCTTTTTATCTACATAATTTTTATGCATGTCTTCTGATGTTTTGATATTTTGGTGAATTTTCGTTACAGTTCTTTCCATTTCCTGAAAAGCATCAATTCCAAGTATTAACTTATCCTCTGGTTAACTCCAACTTAGAGGTGTATGGCACATTATGCCATATAATGCTTCAAAATGACTTATCTTGATTGGGGCTTTGTAGCTATTGTTGTAGGACAACTCTGCTAAATGTAGAAAGTCCTCCCACTTTGTTGGTCTATCCATAACATACATTATCAACATGTCTTCTAACATATGGATTGTTCATTTAGTTTGGAAATCAGTTTGGGGATGTTATGCGGCACTATAATTCAATTCGGTACCCATTCCCCCAAACAGACTCCTCCAAAAATATGTAGTAAACTTTGCATATCTATCTAATATGATAATCTTAGGAATACCATGCAATTTTACAATCTATTTCATAAATACACTAGCTACTGGAGTTGTTCCAAAAGCATATTGTATTGGTATAAAGTGTGCAACCTTATTCAATGTGCCAACTACTACCATGATAGTGTCATGTTGGTATTTAGTTCTTGGTAAACTAGTAATAAATCCATGGAAATTGTTTCCCATTTCCATTCTTGGATAGGTAAAGGATTTAACAATCCTGCTAGATGCTGATGCTCTACGTTCACGTGTTGACATTCCAAACATCTAGCTAAATAATTAGCCATATCCATTTTCATACCTGGCCAAAACATTCTCTTTCATAAAAATGAAATTAATTTATGCTATCCTAGGTGTCCTGCATCGGGTCTTTTATGATACTCATCCAGAATATGTATTTTTAATGTCTCCACATTCGGGATGTATAATCCATATTTATAACATATCAATCTCCTATGTCTTTGGGTATACCCTTTCATCTCTTGTCTCTCAACTTTTTCCTGAAGTTTTTCATAGTTTGGGTCTTATATCATCACTTCTTGTATCAATCCTTCAATATCAAAGTTTGCACTACTTCCAACATTATTAACACTTTGATAAGATTTTTTTCTTAATGCATCTGCAATCTTGTTTTTCTTCCCCTTAATATGTTTGATATCCATGTCAAATTCAGTAAGGAAGGACAACCATCTAGCTTGTCTAGAATTCAAATCAAGTTGTGTGAAGAAATACTTTAAACTGATGTGATCTGTCATCAATATAAAAATTTTCCCTAAAATATAATGTCTCCAAATCTTCAAAGCGTGTATAATAGCAGCTAACTCTAAATCATACACACTATAATTTTGTTCATGTTTCTTGAGTTTCCTTGACTCATATGCTATGACTGAGTTTTCTTGTATTAAAAATCCTCCTAATCTCTCTCCACAAGCATCATTGCATACTAAAAATTCCTTATTTGAATTAGAAATCTTTAAAATAGGTGCAGTTGTAAGTTTGAATTTTAACTGTTCAAATTTATTTTGGCTTTTTTTTGTCCACTCAAAGCTAACTCCTTTTCTCTATAGATATGTAATAGGATATGCTAAGGCTAAAAACCTCTCTACAAATCTCCTATAATATCCAGTAATTCCCATGAAGGATCTTATAGAGGAAAAATCAGTAGGCATAGGCCAATCCGTTATATTTTGTATCTTGTCTAGGTCCACTGCTAATCCTTTCTCTAAAATTATATGGCCTAAGTACTTAATTTTATCTTTGAAAAAATCACATTTTCTAAATTTAGCATACAAATTATGTTCTGTGAGTGTTTTTAAGACAACTCTGAGATGTTATTTATGTTTAGCTTCATTCTTAGAATATATCAGAATGTCATCAATAAATACCAAGACAAATTTGTCCAAATACTTATTCAAAACACTATTCATTAAGCACATAAAGTTAGTAGTTTCATTAGTCAACCCAAAAGGTAAGACTACAAAATCATAGTGTCCATATCTAGTTCTGAATGCATTTTTACCTATGTCTTCATTTTTAATTCTTAGTTGATGGTAATATATCTTTAAATCAATTTTTGAAAAGACTGTGGCGCCTCTAACTTGGTCAAATAGATCATCCATCCTGGGTAGATGATATCTATTCTTAATTGTCAGTTTATTCAGTTGACGATAATCTATGCACATCCTGAATGTACCGTCGTTATTTTTAACAAGCAGTACCGGTGCTCCCCATGGGGATACACCTGGTATTATATAGCCTCTATCCGACAAATCTTATAGTTGCATCTTCAACTCCATCAATTCTGGGGTACTCATTCTGTATGGGGCTCTAGGGACTGGTGTAGCTCTTCATACTAATTCAATTGAGAAATAAATTTCTCTTTTAGGGGATAGATGAGGAATTCATATGGAAACACATCCTTGAACTCTCAAATGACTGGTAATTTTTCGAAAAGATCATTTTCAGGTTGCTGTCCCAATTCCTCCACTTGTACAAAATACACTTGGCAACAATTTCTTGCAGTTCTTTTCAATTGAAGTGCTGAAATTTGTCTTATAGATATGGGTATGGGTTTCCCTTTTACTATCACAGGTTTTCCCTCACCATCTATACAGTGTAATGTTTTTTCTACATTGTTTAATATAGCTTTCTATTTTTCTAATGAGTCCATTCCTACCAACACATCATAGGAATCTAAAGGTAAAATATTCAAATTGAGTTAAATTTTGTATCCATTTAAATTCATATCTATCTTGGGTAGTTTATGGGTCACTTTTCTTTTTGTCGCAGTAGCTAACTAAACTAACCATGATTGCTAAAATTTCTCTAACTTTAATTTTAATTTTCTACTATTTGAGGGCTTATATAGCTTAAAGATGCACCTTGATCTATCAAAACAGAGACAGGTTGTTCAACAATCATACCTTTTATTTCAACCATTGTGGATTGGTGTTCATCTTAATGATCTTTCAGGGGTGCACTGATTTTGGGGATGCTTCTTGCCACATAATTTATAGTAGTTTCCTCTCTTAGCACTTGTATGTTTTGAATGTTTCTGTGTGGAAAATATCTCAGTAGATGAGGTTCTCCACAACCACAGCACTTTATATGTTCCCTCATCTTAACAGTTCCTCATCTCTTATTGTTTCCATCTATCTGTTTAGAACCTGTTTTTGACTGGGCTTGGTGATTCTCTCCATTTTTTGTAAACTTATTCCTTTGCTGATTTCTCCCAAATTTCTTTAAGTCTGTTGATTTTGTTCTTTTCCCACTAGAGTCACCCTTTTCTCTGTTCTGCTAGTTTTTTTCTTGTTCATTTCTACCTTTAAACTGTTGGTAACGCAGCTGTTCCTTGCGCACCACTTCATCCATTGTCTTGGGATTATCAAATCCGATCTTATCATTGTATATAGTAGGTAGGCAGTTTAAAAAGTGTTGTACTTTTTCCTTCTCTTTCCTTATATAAGGTACATAATGAAGCAGGTTGGTGAATTTGGTTACAAACTCATCAATGGTAAGTTGTCCCAACCTAATCTCATGAAACTCATTGGCTTTATCATCATAATAATGTTCATTCAGATACCTATGTTTAAATTTGATTTGGAAATCCTCCCAAGTGATAGTTTTCTGATCTATCACATGCACCATCTTGGTTTCTTCCAACCACAAGGAAGCATTTCCAAGTAATTTATAGATAGCCAGCGTGGATTTCAACTTAATTTCATATTCATAAACTTGAAAGTACTTTATCATGTTTAGAAATCAAGCTTCTGCATCTTCCTCCTTTTCTCCATCATAGGAGAGAGTTTTGATTTTTCGGAATTCAGCCTGTAATTCCTTGTTCCTGTTAGACTGTTGTCTAGAGGCTTCACCTTCCTCAGGCTCTTCTGAGTTGTTTACAGTTCCCTTTCCCTTTCTTCTAGAACCTTCACCTTTGTGACTATTTCGGGAGGTGAATTCTATGATTAACCTTTCTTGCTCTTCGTTGGCTAATGATCGCCTTTCATTGTGGTTTTTGAGTTGCATCATTTCTCTTTGCATCTGATGCATCATAGCCATCAATGGAGCATTATGATATGGTGGATTTTCTTGACCACCAGATCCACATACATCTCATCCCCTTCACTCATGCTTTGTAGTTGTATGCTTATGCACTGTTTCACTCTACATAAAATAGAACATTAGTGAAAAATTAATTCGATAAAAAAATTACAGCAAAAAATATTTTTTCTCTAGTCTGAGCATACATTATGGCCCAATGTTTTAACATAGGCTCTGATACCATTTGTAGCATCTCCATTTTGACAAAAAAAAAAATTCTATTTATAGTGCTAACACTAATTCCTCCTATGGGCACATTACTGTTTGTCACATTGTTATGTACTTTCGTCGTCAAAAATAATTTTTTGTACAGTTACATATCTTTAACTTAATCACATACCACTAAGGACTAATACTCAATTTATAAAATCTCAATTTAGATTCTAAGTTTGGGGATTCTTCCCTAATTTATTCTCCATGGTAAATTGCATTGTAATAGTTAAATTCCTCTCATAATTATGAACAAAAAATTTCCATTTAACATGAATAAATAAGGTCCTCTTTACATTCCATTCCCCCTCAGCCCTATAGTACCTTACTCTAAATATTCTTACTTATTTCCACTTCATAACTATGTTTTTGGCATATATATATATATTTTATCACCGAAACGATTTTCTTATCACATATGAATCAAACCTCCATACAAATTTCATTAAGGGTCTCATGGGAAGTATATATGTCTTTTCATATTATGTTATATCTAACATACAATAATTATCCATCAAACTTATCGACATGAGTCAACCCTATGATATTATATTTAACTCTACTATGTATAGCATTTAATTTATTTTCTCAAGTAGTACATATCCATGTCCATAATGAAATAATGGAGTCATTCCTCCATGGTGTTTTTCTCTGGAAAGTAGAGTTAATGTGTCTTCATGAATTATGGACACACATTTTGGGTAAAGCATCTACATTCAGGTCACCGTGACTTATATTAAGTAATATTTCGATAATGGAAGAAAACGTCGGGACATTTCCATTTTAAGCGTAACTATTAGTGACCACTCAATGGTATCTAGTTGTATACTATCATCTGCCCTTTTCATTTATTTTTATTTTAGTTGTGACTTTTGTTCTTAGAAGTACATCGGTAATAGTTTACACGGTTCAGTTTGGCAATACAAATTAGTTCTCGATTTCTATTACGTATATGGTATGGAATCCCCCTCATATCTCTCCTCTACATGTGAATTTTTGGGATGGTAATGTCTTTTCTAGTTTAAAATACGTCTCATTGTTTTGCGATTAGCAATACTTGTATTCAATTTAATTTATGGATGGAACTCCTACACAAAAGTATACTCTAATATCTTGTTTATTTAAACAATTTGGTGAATGAATGGGAAGCTTCCTGTCCTACTTGGTGTGCCATTCGAGATCCATATGCACTACGAATCGATGGTATTCCCCTTTATCTCTTTTTTAAACAATTAACTTATATTTCCTTGAGTGGTTTTTTCACCGATCCTTCTTAATAGCGAGTTCTCATTTCAGGTTCCCTAAACCGAGAACTCATAATTGATTCTTAACTTCATTGGGTCTCGTGTTAGAATCCCTTCTTGGGTTTTCTAGTTCGTAAGTTTTTTCTCTCTCTAGACAGAATCTCAATTTCTCATTAAAGCCCCAACTTGTTAAACATTCCTTTCCATGATTCTGAATTTCCTTTCAGTTGTTTTTTTATCGATAGCTCCCGGCTCATCATGCAACATATGCATATGGTTTGAATTCCATGGGAATTTAGTTTCACTTCTGTCTAAATGGTTAAAACATTTTTAAGTTTATTATAGTGCATAGGAATGAGCTATTCTCCTTAAATCGAATATATATATGTTCTTATAATACTCGGGGACTCTTTCATAAACATTCCCTTTATTGTTTTTGAATTAATATGTACATTGCGTACTTCTCGGAACTAATTAAGTCCCTTTTTTTTATGACTGCAGACGGAACATCTTAACGCAGCCCATAAGGTAATAACTTAACTTTTCTTAAATTTAAGTTCTACCTCTTTTATTTATGGTTGTTTCTACAATCCTTAACTAGAACTAAGTTTTGGCTCTATCTCTTGCAGGTATATATATATATATATATATATATATCACCTACTTATGGATTGGTATACATCCACTGATCTTGGCTACTTGATCATAATATGTGGACTGTTGTTATCTAGGTTGGTCTAGGTACCCATCGGGTTTTCTGATATGGAACTCTGCATAAATTTTCTTAGAGATCTTATAGTTTCCTATAAATGGAAAAAGTTTCCTTCTGTATATAATTTTTCATAAACGGATGTTATTTAAATTTTACAACTCTATGGACTTGAAAATTTATAATGATGTAATTATATACTATATGGAAAAACCTTTTTTCTTCTTTTAATGAAAGTATGTTGTAACTTGTATATAGTACTTTCTTTGCAATCATTTTTGACTTATATTAATCTTTACTATATTCATACTGAACAAATATGTTTCATGTTCTATGTAGTGTTTCCCAGTTGATAAATTATTTTTCTCACTTATGATACAACATAGAAATTTGATTAACATTATTATGTACTCACTTTTTTTCAAGCATACTTATTTCTATTCTATATTAGTTTCTAAATTGGAGTTACTAGTTGTAAACTAATATTAGAATTGAAATATTAATTCAATAACAATTTCATGAGAGTGACCTAACCTCGGATCTAAGCCTTCAACCAGGTTTAGACATTCTGAGAGTTGGTACTCTTCGTATTAATGTGTGTATAACAATACGAAACAGACTATAATTTCTATAGTTGATCTGTTCAATGTATAGACTTCACCCATAATTTATACTGAATATTAATTGCACAATATCTACTAATGCCCATGTTTAAACAATTTCATTTATCTCTTCTATCTTACTTCATTAGCATAATCATAACAATACTAGATGCTAAGTTAAAATGATATTAACTGGTGCATACCACTTAAGGTAGACTAGGTTCCACCTAAACTTTGAGCTCTTTCTCCACAGCTCCCGCCGAGCAGAGATCAATTTCTTCATCAATAGAAAACTCCTTGTCTATCCTGAATCTACTTATTTAAGCTTGCTTCCCCATCAGCCTATTTCCCTTAACTGGGTCCAGTTAAATCAAGATGTTGCTTTCCTTTGAGCCTAGGATTTCCTTTTGTTTCTTCCACAAAAGTACTTTAAAACTAGATTTTCCTCTTTCTAGCTTTGTTCCACCTCTTCCTAGTAATTTCCTCTTTACTCGGGTATATTTATAGATTTTTATCTCCAATCTAATTTTTAATATTTAATTTATTTCCTCCAAGGATTTTTGGAGAACTTGGGAAAGTCTTATGAACCTTATCCATCCTCATGGATTTGGTTTCCAGATCTCTAATCATAATCTAGTCTTTGCACAATTAATTTCCATTTTATTTTATTAAATTAAAATAATAAAATAAATCCACACAATTGTTTTCCTTTGGGGTCCACTGTACCCTTTAGGACTTATACAAATATCTAATAAAAGAATAGAAACTCGGGACATTAAAAATGTTTCCAGCTACTTCACCATCCTCAGATCCTTCTGACATGGTTTTAGCTTCTTTTCTCTTTCTTCTAGGGTCTTCACTTTCGTGACTAGACCTTGAGATTAATTCCTTAATAAACATGTCTTTCTTTTCGGTGGATTGTAGCAATCGTTCATTGTTGGTTCTCAGATGAATCAATTCTTGTTGCATCTCCCTGAACATATCCAACAACTGATCATTTTTATCTGCTGAATTTCCCTCATACACCCCTCCCCCATTGCTCATAATGACATGTGTACTTTTCTGGTCTAAATCACTATACACATAAATTAAATTAGTGTAAAAAATTTTCAATTTAAATAATTTTACAGCATCAATTTTTCTTTTGGATTTTCAATTTCCTGTGTCAGGACACATATATGCCCAGTGTTTTAACATGGGCTTCGATACCATTTGTAACAACTCCACTTACCACAATTTTTTTTTCTAATTATAACATAATTATTAATTGGTCGTCAATGACATTAAAGTAGTTTGTCACTATTCGATGAAACTCTTTCATTATATTTATGTTCTTATGATTTCCTTCCCAACTTATGAATTTAGGTATAACATTTTTCTGATATTTAGGATCCTTGTCCTTCTTATCAAATTCATAACTTATTTTCCTTGGTGACTGTACTTGACGAAAATTCGTCACCACCTTGTTCTACTATAACTATCTTTATAATGTCTTTATAATGTTTTATACACTTTGTAGTATAATGTGGTAATGTTACCTTTTTAATTATATATTAACATTTTTATATTATTATAAACCTACTTTAATCAATTGATAAAATTACTTATTATAGGGTGACCTAACACTATATATGTCAATATTAATACTCATATGAGTTAACATTGTTATACTATCAAATTTTCTCATTTCATACGTATACTTTTTTTTTTTAACATAAAGTTGTATTCAAAACCCATTTTAAAGGATTGAATAATGTATATAATGTACCATATAAAATTCATGCATCATTCCTTTCTATACTTCGCTCATCGTATAATTGGAATGTATGCCACCATTCAAACCTTAATAAGTATGACTTTAGAAGGAGAAACATTATATATAAGTTATATAACTTTTTCACACTTCCACCATTTATACGAATTGATTTTCGTTATATCAATCGTTTTGTATCTTCTTGATTTCATACATATATTACATATTTCAAATGTAACTTTTCAACGCTCCAGTTTCAATTATAATGTGACTATATGCGTTAATTTATTTGGAGATTCGGACTTATTATCTGTAGATCTCCAGGTCAAAGGATTTTAATCGTTTATCCTTTATAGAGTTTAATATTTATGATTATACTACAGTGATTAATGTAATCAGATGGTTCTGGGGAGACTTTTCTCTCCTCTCCTGGCTTAGATTTATGCCATGTTAACAGTCACGATGGGTTCATATATCTGTCCTGGATTAATTCACAAAGTAAATCATATTCCCATTCCTCATTTTCATTTTGGGAATGTTGGCTCTTCGGCTTTGGTTTTCCATCAAACCCTCATTTTTGGATTTTTCCATTTCGTCCATCCAAATCTGCCAGCATCACCATGCAAAAAGTCTATGGTTCGACAGTAAGGTTTCATTATCAAATTCATTCACGTCTGCTTCAGGTAATGTAGCATAGAATACGATTTTGTTATTAAAGCTTTTACAATTGATACATGTGTCATATTTGTTTTATTTACCATTCAATCTATATCCTTCTTATTTGTATCCTATGCAACTAAGATTTTTCCTTTTGGTTGGAGGGTTTTTATTTTCTCGGGAATTTTTAAACTTTATTCCTTCAACGAGTCCTGAGTTTATGAGGTAATCTCCTTTGTTTCCAGTAATAGGTAATAATTTCAAACCTTTAATGCAATCCTTGTTGGGATACTGCTTTTAAATTCATTTTATGGTAACAACTGAAACAACATTATTCCTATTTATCTATTTCCTCTCGTTTACTTGCAGAATTAGTAGGAAATTAGATTTTGTATGTAATATGTCATTTCTCTCTCAGTTGTTTGTTAAATTCATTGTTTCCATACGACATCCTCCTTTCTGTAATGACGTAGTCCAGGGTCTATTCCAGCATGTATTTCATTATTTTCACAATATTTTGCAAGCTTATGCTGGTAGTTACACTCATTTTTCTCCAATAAGTGATTTTGGTAGTTTCTACCGAAATTCATTTTCCTTTATTCTTGGTGACATCAACATGCCTCTCATGAGTACAAGTTCTCTAGAAATGTTATCAGTGTATTTTTAAAGATACCTGAGCTCCCAAATAATATTGGTTTACACGTTTTATTTGAATTGATTTATGGGTTTTTCGTTAAATGAAATTTTCATTTATTCACTTAAATTGTTCCCCAATTTTATTTGAGGAACTAGCATTGAGCTTGGTTGTTTTAATATTCCATGGTATACATAATCAATTTTCATTTGATTATCCTAACAACCTTCTTGTACATTTATTAAATTTTTTTCATTAATTTTCAAATCGATTGTGATTTCTCTCCAACGTAACTATTACCGAGAGTTGTAATAGTTTTAGAGACATTTCATTTATGTATTTTCTGTGACTATGTTCATATTTTCCAATTTCAAAATTTTCTTTTATCTCTGTCTGAAGTAAATTATTTTTTTCTGTTTACTTTGAGAGTCTTGTTCCCTGAGTAGAATTTCCGAGTACTTTGTCTCTGTAATATTCTTCATAACAAAATTTTGTTCATGAAGTTAGTCTTCTATTTGACTTAGAAATTTTTATATGGAATTTAACAGTACTGTATTACAGATTTATGTTCTGTATGAGATTCTCATATTTACACTTATCTGTCAAATTGAGAATAATGTGTATTTATTTTAGAATTTTATTAATTTCTTCAAATTAATAAAATCCTAAATTGTACAGGAACAATTCTTCAATTATTCCTAGATTCGCAGAGTTCTTCATACGCACTATGTCAACAAGATTAAAGGTAGTGCACTTTTTGTCTCATGAGTTTAATTTCCTTTTTCTCCTCTATTTAATTAAATTCTGGTACTTAAGAATTTTAATCATGTTGATGTGCAGGGTTTCTGTCACGTTTAACATATAAGAGTAAGGTAATTTTTACTATAATTACCTACCCTTTTTAAATATTTATTTATTAATTAATTTCCCTAAATTTAAGGATATTTATACACTTACTAAATAATGTGTATAATTGTATGTGCAGGTACTCCAATTTCTACCATGCACAGTATTACAATTTAATTTATAATACTGTAAATTTTGGGCAATTCATTGTGTCATTCATTGACAATAGAATTTGGTTTCTTCTACAAAGGTTGCTCCATGTCTCTTTGAAGAATTCATCCTCTTGAATTCTGAACTAGGTTCAATTTGATAATTTTCTTGTAAGTATTTATTCTGGACAATGGACTCTGTCTATAATTTATGAAAGAATTAAATTGTAATTTATATATAGAATAATATCATGATTTAAATTATTGCAGTATGATAGAGTGTATTTATCTTCAATGTTTTGAGTTACATTTCTTTATCGCATATACTTTTTGTTATCTAACTTTGGGAAATTTCTGAGCTAATGCAATAATTTATGTATACCCAAAATCTTCTAGTTAAATTACAGTAGTAGATCTTACTTGGAGTTTACATCATCATGTTTACCGAGAGAAAGGAATTTTTCTCTTTATGTATAAATTTTCCTATTAAATGTTGTTATTGCACAACTCATAAATACACTAAGTTTAAATTCTCTAGCATGTATTTATCTATGTTTTATGTGTATATAGAATTAAGTTTTACAACCAAACCTCATATTTAAACCTATGACTAAGCTTTAGACATTCTGAGAGTTGGTTTATTAAATTATAATTTTCTATGTCACCATATAGATCAACTATAATTTCTAAAGTTTTTATCTGTTAAATACAACAGACTATCTGAATAAATTTTATACAGAATTTAATCATGCATAAAATTAACTTTCATCCACACTTCCATCTATTTAAATTAAATCATACTTTCATACAAATAGATAAATTAAAACTTTCTGTGACTGAATTATTTTGTGCATACCAATTTTGGTAAGACTATTTTCCACCCAACTTTGAGCTTTCTCTCCAGAGCGCAGAGACCAATTCCTCCAAAGTGTAGAAAACCTCTTTTCTACGGAGTAATGGCTTATTTAAGTTTTCTTTCCCTTCAGCATGTTTTCATAATCACGGTGTTGTTTTCTTTTTTTCCTCGTCTTTCCTTTTTTTCCTTCCACAAAAGTACTTTAAAACTAGATTTTTCCTCTTTCTAGTTTTATTTCACCACTTCCCAGTAAATTTCCACTTTACTGAGGTATATTTTAGATTTTTGTCTCCAATCAAATATTTTAAATTTAATTTATTTTCTCCGAGAATTTTTGGAAAATCTGGGAAATTCTTTGAAATCTTATCCGTCCTCATGGATTTTAAATCATAGTCTCCATTTATACTCTATTCTTTGCACAATAATTCAAATTCCATATTTATATATTTAAAAATATAAAATATGTCCTCAATAATTGTTTTCCTTTATGTCCACTCAACCTTTAAGATTGAGCAGTAAAAATAGGGATATTACATAAATGAACCATAAGGGTGATTAAAACAAACTTTAAGAAAATAATATTCAAAGAAAAATTTAATTTTATGTTCCAATGAAACACAATCTATGATATAATACATAAACAAAAAAAAAAATTCTGAAGAAGTAAATCATGCACATAAAACGATATTTTCTAAATTGAAAATATTACATTAACGAAGTTGGGCCAGTAGTGATAATCTACAATAACCCTTTTCTCAGATATTTTCACACACAACAACATACAAGTAATGTCAAGAAAAATGAATAGTTTACTGTAAAAGGACTGAATTTTTCATTGACCTTTTCTACTGATGTTTTGTGACTTAACATGGTTTTGACTACCATTTGAAGCAAAATTTATGAACATCGAAATAAGATTTTGTTGTGTATGTCATGATAAATGGGTGTGACATTGATCTAACTCCATTGTTTTATTTTTTATCAAGGCAAAAATAGGGATTGTATGATTATATTTTTTACAAAAATTATGCGATTATGTGTGGATATATTTTTTTAAAATCATTTTCTCTATATATGCAATATATGAGACTGCCATAACTCTTCACATAATTATTTAAAGGGTGCAATCTCAATGGAAGAAAAACTACCTTATAAGCAGGAGGTTGGTGGTTCGAGTCCATTGTGCTCTAACATGAGTTAATCAATGTTATGTTAGTTTATTCTTAATTAAATAATTTTTATGCTGATTTATTTCAATGGCGAGATATTTTAAGGCATTCTTTCTTTCCTTTTGAAAACTAAAGTAATATTATATTCACTTTAATATAATTTGGTATTGTCTCTAGAGACACGATACCTAGGATTAAAAACATATTGTCCCTATAAAGACAATATGTCCTTATTCCCAACTATTGTGTCTCTAGAGACACAAATGAATTTTTCTCTTAAGAGACAATAATGTTTGAGTTATATATTGTCTTTATAGATACATTTTTTTAAGAAAACAATTTGAGGCACTCATTTAAAAAAAACATTTAAGACATCACACATTTTTCTTTTGTCTCAACTTAAGATAATTTATTCAAAAAATGTCTCAAATATTGTTTTAAAACCCCCTTTTGTGTTGTAGTGTTAATGTTCATATGTTGAATCTAACTTGTATATTAGCACATTCACATTCTATGTCAACGATATCTAACAAATATAATTTATATTTTTTTGAAAAGAAATAAAAAATTTAATTGAAAAGGGATAACTATGTAATGAAAATTAATATATATGTATTTTTAAAACTCATGTTATATTTAGTATGATCGTAATATTGTTTAAGAAATTTAATAACAAATTTGATTTGATAAAATATAAAATTTGAATATGGATATTTTAAAATTTATTTTTAAAAATTGAAAACAAATATATTAATATTTTAATTATAATGAAATATATTTATATTTTAAAAATTATATATTTGTTAAAAATTTAAATAAATTGTCCATAATTATATGTTAAATAAATAATAAATAATAATTAAATTAATTAATTAACTTTTTAATGTTTTTCGTTCAAAATTTATAAATATAGCTAATATTTTAATGTTGCACGAGAAATCACAAATTGATATCATTCAGATTGGCATTAATCTATTCACCTATTACTTTATAAATATTGGAATTCTATATCGATTCATTCCATTTCATCTTAACAAATTCTATATACTGAAATTCCTTTTCATAGTGAAATTATTTTTCATCGAAATAAAGTCTATATAACTAAATTATTTTTCAAAAAAAACTTCTTGTGTAAATATATTAAGTTTTTTTAATAGTAAGTATATTTGGAATTATTTATTTTTTTACTATTTATATGAAGAAAATTTTGTATAATATTATTTTATAGAGTCAAAATTTTGTATAATATTATTGTTTATATGATGTTGATGATGATGATTAACATCTACTAGGACCAAAAAAATAAAAAGTATTTAAGTGTGATTCTTCAAAATCTTGTTCTGTGATCAGCGAGAAGAGAAATAAGTCTTCCAAGGGAAAGAAGTGTTCCAAGATCGTTATAAATGGGTTGACTTAATAAGTCAACAAGATTAGAAGTGTGGCAGATGTTACGGAATTGAGAGTGGATGCTAGTAATAGTAGGGCACTCTAAAAGGAATTTCTTTTCATCTTCCACCTTCTTAGTATCACAAATCTGACAAATTATATCATTCCAGGGAGTCTTGGGAATAGACCTTCACCCGATCTCACTTCGAAGCTCATGAGAATTAGTCCTTATCCTAGCAATATTCATTTTTTTCTTAATTCTCGTAAACACAGAGAGATAATTCTTATTATCAAGGGTGTGGTTGATCACCTCCTTATAGTATCTTAGCTTCCTTTTACCCTCCAACTCCTTATCCTCCCACAACGTGTCCTTAAACTTAGAGGTAATAGTAACTTTGATACTATCTCTAATAGTAACTTTGATACTATCTCTGCTTCCCATACTGATCTCCTCCTTAATTCCCCAATCGTTGAGCCAAGACTAGGCATCCTTATGCCACCTATGATTGAGGGGAAGGTGGGGGTTTTGACTAATGTTAGAAGCAATTTTTGGGAGCCTTCTGGATTCCATGTTGTGAAGCTTCTTCATATACATAAGATATCTGAACACAGTCGTACTTTCAATGGGTGATAGACCAATTTTGATCAAGAAGATATGATAGGGAGTATTTCCCTTGATCTGAAGGTTGTAGGTTATGAATTGCTTTGGAATCATCTCAATCCTCCTCCATGACTCTCTGCATATACTCCAACCCCAAACCTCACATATGTATAAGACATCACGGGTGATGGGACATTCAAAGAGGAACCTCTTTTTACTCCAAATGCAAAGATCAATCGGCTTACAATTGTTTTCAAACTCATAATAAGATTTCCATCGTCCAATAATCATTTTCTCGATGCTATAATTCTAGTTGAGTTGATGAGGAAAGTCAATACCCAAATCTTTAAAAGAAGAAACCTACTCTAAGCACTCGTTAGTATAAATGAAACTACCATGAGTGATATTTTTGGATTGAATGATCATGAATTTAGTCTTGTAGATGACATTTTGCAAGAAAAATAAAAATTGAAATACAATTTTAATAAGATAATATTTTTATTAATAGTTAAATAAAATATAATTTAATTAATATCAATTTTTAAAATTAAACTTATGAATTAGATTATAATTTTTTATTATTTAAAATATATTTTTAAATTAATAAATAAATTTAACATTTTAAAAAAATATTATAATACTTGAATAATATAATATAGATTATACCACTCAAATTTATTATTTTAACCAATCAAGATCAAATTTCTTACAAAACTCAAAATCAAATTTAATACGAAATCTACGCCAAAACAGAAAGAAAAACTATCTTAAAAAAAATGGAAGAATTAGACTATGCTCTTAAATTATGATATTCTTCAATTGTTTAGACTTTGCTGTACTTTATTGATTCCTAAAATATAAGGATTATTTAAAATAAACGTTCAAACTCTATTGTTTCGGCATTGTTGAGGATAGTTACACCAAGATTTGGAAGAAGCCTGGCAGCCTTCTCCTTCTCGAGGAGTCATTGTAAAATGTGGACTAGCACGACATATTTTCAAGATGACGGGGAGCTTCATTCAGATTGGCCCGCCTAGTGACCGTCTTCGATAAGTGAATCTTTTTAATACGACTTTGGAAATCTGATCATGAGAATAGAAACCAGTAAAGAAATAGTACGGGAATAGTCATGGCATATGGCTACAAAGAATAGCTAGATGGGAGATTGCGTTTAATATTATAGTTCGATAAAATATTTTTGGAAATTTGCGCGTATTTCATTGTCGTGGCGCAACCTGAGCCGATTACTGGAAATGATCACAAACTCACCCGTTGTTCACCATTTACTCAGCCAGGTTGGATTGAGTATTTTGAAAATTTGCGCCTATTTCAACTGTCGTGGCACAACCTCATCCGAGAAGTGGAAATGATCAGAGACTCGCGGGTTGTCTACCATTTGCTCAGCCAGGGGCCAGAGAGCATCCTACAGCCAGCGGAATCCAACATATATTTATATAAAATCAATAGAAGGGTAGGGTAGACAAGTGCGCTACTACATTTTTTTATAGAAATATAATTAAAGTGTTAAAATGTAGTTTAATAGTATGGTAGGGAAGTTTGGGAATCACAATTTTTTTCTAATTATTAATTAATTTATACAATTTAAGTATAAAGAGAACTGCAAAAAGCTACTTTAAAAATAAATTATTTTATATTTAAAAAAAAAAACTTCTATGCTAAATATAATATTATAATATTAATATTTGGTTCATCGAGTTGCCTTTTTTAGATAAAGAAAGCTCGAACTGATCAAACCCTAAACTACTTGCAGAAGATCACGGAACCCTTCCTTCATTAAGTCGCTCGCAACGATTTCTTGACTTTACAAGTTCCCCTACGCTTTGTAAATTGCAACATTCATTTGAAATTTACCCTTATTATTAAATATGAGTGCTCCTTGTGGGTTACATTCAATATTCCTCTCGTGTCATGACAATGGCATGTTTGTAGATCCATCAACGAAACCTGGCCAAGATCTCCCAAATTACAATATCCATCATCCCCAAGGATCCAATTTGGCCAACATCTACAACTCTGGAATTCCAATCGACCATAACAATCTTTTGAATCTTCCTTCTTTAATGAGGACAATATGCAATTCCAGTCTCCCAACAGATCGTCGTTCTTGCAATAGTTTAATTCCCACTGCCCAGATAGAGAGAAGGTTTAACATGAGAATGATTGAAAAGTAGAGGCGGAAGGACATGAAAATGTTATTTTCAAGGGCAGAGATCATTACTTCCAGAAGAATATCTTCGGGTATGTTTCTCCGGTGCATGTCTAGGGTTTTCAGTGGTCAATGCATCAATAGTATTCATTAGGGTTTTTCCGTTTTTCTGTTTTGTTTCAATTTTATGAATGGGAAGGGAAAACGTGCAGAGTCCGACCAAGTGCTTGGAGCTGTTTATTACATTGATCATCTACAGCAAAGTGTCGAAAAAATTTCAAGAGAAAGAGATAGATTGAAGGCCAACTTTAATAGAAAAGAACAAATTTTGGCTGTGAGTGTGCAATTATCATCAAACGAGAAATTTTGCAGTAAACAACCCTGGCTCCAAGGATCGCTTCAAGAATTTCCTACGGTGGAAGTAAAGTCCATCCATTTCGAAGATCAGATTGTCTACTCCAATCTTCTGGTGGCGCTGGTAGAATGTGGGCTACAAGTTGTGAATGCTACGTCTTTCGATCAATAACAAAGTTCTCCATACCATATATAACAAGGTATTTTCCTATACTCATCTCAACACATTACTTCCCTCTCTGCTTTAGCTGAATCTGAACAGATATATTTGTACTATGCCACACGTGTCTGATATTGACAAATATAACGTGGATCAGGAGGCCGACATCTCCGGTATTTGATATTGGATCAGGAGGCCGACATACGGACCGTTGATTCTCAGGACGAATCTGTGTGGCCGGACAAATGTGGACGAAAAGGTTTGACCGGCTTATGCTCAATTATATGTCCGCTATAAATTTGGTAAGCTGAGTGTGATTTGAAGGGCCGTTAGATAACTTTAACTTTTAAATACAAATGGATAAAGTAGCCAACCCGTGAATTTGTGCTATTGTCGGATTTCAGTGTAGAAGTAGGTAAAGTAACATGTATGAAATTGTGTTCTTTGTTAAGGTAATTAGCAATCCTTCAATCACAGCTTCTCAATTTATTTTTGCAAAATTTGAGGGTTGGCGGTTTGGGAAAAAATTAAAAAACCTATCATATTCATTTTATCTTTTGTATAAATTAATATTAGTTTATAGTTGAATAAAGAGATTTTTTTTTTAATATTTTTTAGTTAATTTATGTAAATATAAATATCAATAATATTATTTAGTTTAAAGTATTTTAAGTTTTATCTATTTCCATATAAAATTTATATAAATTTATTTTTATTTTCACTATTTATTTAATTTTTCTTAAATTCAATAGTAATTTCAATGACATTGATATGTGTCCTCTTATTAGAATTAGTCAATTTATTCATTTTCTGAATTAAAAATTTTGATGTGATGGTGCAAATTTAAAAAGACCAGTGTACTCTCTGGCCACTATATCAATGAATACAATTTACCTCACTAACTTCTTTACATATTTAAATCACATAATTTAAATTATATTTAAATTATTTTTTTACAAATCATAATTTAAAATTTACTATACAAATTCACATCTTATAAAAATTAGAGAAAAAAATAAAAAAACAAAAAAAATTAAAATAAACTCATTACATTAAAATTTTACAATATTATGAGTTACATTATGAATTACATTTATTTTTAAAATGTGTTTCTTCAAAAATTTCTATTCACAATAGTTCACATTGACATTCATATCTTACACTTTCATGCAATTGAAAAAATATTAACACAATTTTAGTTATAATATTGGTTTTAGGTTTTAAGTTTTAATAAAATATATAATGATGATGATGAAGATTAATATCTACTAAGACCAATGCGGCCTATCAAATCTCAAGAAAAGAAAAATAAAAAGAAACTAAGTACGATTCTTCAAAATCTTGTTTCTATTATCACAGAGAAGGGAGAGAAACTCTCTAACATCTCTATAGATGGGTTGGCTTCATAAGTTAAGAAGATTGGAAGTGCGACGGATCTTATGGAATTGACATCGGAAGTGAGTAAGAATCAGTCAGTCTAAAAGGAAGTGTTTTTCATATTTCACCTGCATAGTGTCACAAATCTGACAGATTCTATTGTTCAAGGGAGTCTTGGGAATAGACCACTGCCCAGTATCACTTCAAAACTCATGAGAATTAGTTCTAATCCTAACGATGTTAATTTTCTTCTTAGTGCTAGTCAACATAAAGAGATAATTATGGTTATCAAGGGTGAGGTTGATCACCTCTTTATAATATCTTAGCTTCCTTTTACCTCCAACTCCTTATCCTCCCACAACTTGTCCTTAAACTTGGAGGTAATAGTACCTTTGACACTATTTTTGCTTCCCATACATATCTCCTCCTTAATTCCCAAATGGTTCATCCAAGGCTGAGCATCCTTATGCCACCCGCGCTTGAGGTGAAGGTGGGGGTTTTGGCTAAAGTTAGAAGCAATTTTTGGGAACCTTTTGGATTCCATGCTATAAACATTCTTCTTATACATTAGATATATAAACATAGTCATAATTTCAATGGAGGGCAGACCAACTTCGATTAAATCGTGAATACACTATGTCTCTTCCTAAATCGAAACGATATGATTTCTCCAAACAATAGTTATGGGAACAGAGTTGATTTTGGTCTCGGTGTCCATTTGAATGCATTCTTTCTTTTAATTTTGTATGGTTTAATTGACTCAGGAATTTCCACTGAGACTCTCACATGGTTTTTAAAACACATTTCTTTGCCTCATGGCTTTCTTAGCATTTAAGCTTTTCCACGTTTTGATTTTGTGAGGGATAAGTCAACATCTATGGACCATTTCATCCCTTAAAGTGCTGAAACATTTCTTTTGGGAACCCCAGGTTTCAAGAATGTTGTTATAGCTTCTTGCTACTAGTTCAAGGGTTTCGTTTCACCCATTCGATTGCCACAAGTACATTGTTGCATTAATTTTTTTTTTACAAGGGTTGCTTTACAAAATATATCCCTACGTTTTATTTCTCCTTAACATCAATAGGCACTCTCATCTCTGCCTTGTTTGATGTGATTACAGGCATGGTTTCCATTAAGGAAAAACCTTTTGGAGGTAAGTCGCTTTACCTTGTGTGGTTAAAATCCATATTAATGTCATTAAATTCAAGTTATCAGTTTATTTCCATGTTAACATTTCTAATTGATTTAGTTTTTTTGATACGACAGAAATATATAGCAGTAAAGTAGACCAGAATCACACTGTAAGGAATTTATTTATTTCGTATCAGCACTTAAAGTTTACTTGTAGCACTTTGATTGTTATACCTGTATATATGTATTTTCTCTGTTTTGTGTGTTACTCCTCTATTCAAAACAAGATGATTTAAAAGTACAACATAGTACAGGTTTAATGATATATCAGATTTTTTTTCCAAATTTAATTGTTATTTTATGTTCCATAATGTCCTTCCAGATGCACTAAAACTATTTTTAAGACAATATATTAAATCAACTAATGTAATGCAATATCAGCTATCTGTGAGGTACCTAACCTTAGATCTAAACTCAGTCTTGTGTTTAGACATTCTAAGAGTTGGTCCTCCACAAAAATTTGTCTATACAACAAGACAAATTTTACTATTCCTACTATGGTAATCTTTGTTAAATGTATAGACCAGTAACTGCAAAATTTAACTATTAATTCAGGCAACCTTCAACAAAACTCTAAATTCAAACTTTTCATATTTCCTGCTTATAACAACTAATTAAAATTCAATATCAGTTAAATCAACATGTGCATACCAGTTAACTCTGACTATTTTCCACCCAACCGTAGATTTCTCTCTCCATAACTCACCCCCGAGCAGAGATCCTTAGCTCCAGTGATAGACAACCCTTTGTCTATTCTGGAACATCTTATTTAAGCTTTTCTTTCCCTAGCCTATTTCCATTTACTGCATCTAGTAAATTCAGGATTCCTTATTTCTGCTTTGCCTAGGCTTTCCCTCTGTTTCTTCCACAAAGATACTTTTAAAGTTGTCTTTTCTTCTTTTCCAGCTTTATTCTACCTCTTCCCAATATTTTCCTCTTTATTGGGGGAATTAGATATTTATCTCCAAATATAATTTTTAGTAACTTTCTTTATCCCTTCCAAGGATTTCTGGAAGTGGTGGGAAAGACTTATCACCTAATCCATCCTTATGGAATTGGTTTTCAGGTCTCAATTATCAATCTAGTCATTGCACACATAATTTTCCATTTTATTTTATTAATAAATAAATACAATAAATCCACATAACAGTTTTCCATTGGGGTCCACTTTCTCATTTGGGCTGGTTCAATTTTCAATTTAAAATCATAGAAACTTGGGGTATTACATATTCCCCCCCTAAAACAAACACCGTTCTCGGTGTTGAAAAAATAAATGACTAATCACTATGTAAAAAATGATGGATATCTTTCGATCATTTTAGTCTCTCACTCCCAAGTAGCCTCTTCGGTTGTAAAGTATCTCCAATGCACTTTCACCCTGGCCACTGTCTGGTTCCAGAGTTCAATTTCTTCCCGCTCCAAGATTTGAAGCGGCTCTGGATGGAATTCCCCTTATGGTTCCACCTGAACCACATTCCAATCAATAACGTGAGCAGAATCATGTACATATTTTTTAATAACAAAACATGAAATACATCATGAACCTTAATGTGAATAGGTAAAGCCAGCGTGTAGGCAACTGGCCCAACTCTTTCCAGCACTTCAAAAGTTCCACAGTATCGTGGAGCTAGTTTTTCACAATGCCCGATATCCAAAGTACTCTTCTTAGGCTTAATCCCCAGATACACATGATAACCCACACTGAATTCTCTATGAATTCTCTTTTTGGCTACATAACTTTTCTTCATGCCTTGTGTGGTTTTGATATTTCGTTGAATCTGTTTCACAACTTTTTCCATTTCTTGTAAAGCTTCTGGTCCAAGTATTACTTTATCTTCAGGTTGACTCCAACTTAGGAGGGTATGGTACCTTCTGCCATAAAGTGCTTCAAAAGGGCTCATCTTTATGGAAGCTTGGTAGCTATTGTTGTAGGAAAATTATGCTAAGTGTAAATACTCTTCCCACTTGGTTGGCCTATCCAAAACATACATCCTTAACATATCCTCTAGAATCTGGTTTGTTCTTTCGATTTGACCATCAGTTTGTGGATGGTAGGCAGTACTAAAATTTAATTTGGAACCCATGACTCAAAAAAAACTCCTCCAGAAAGCTGCAGTAAATTTCGCATCTCTATCTAAGATAATCATTTTAGGAACACTCTAATACCCCTAGTTTTTATGCTTTTTAATTGAAAATTGAATAAGTCCAAAAGGGAAGTGGACCCCAATGGAGAACTAGTGTGTAGATTTATTTTATTTTTAATTAATAAAAATAAATGGAAAATTTATCTGTGTAATGACTAGATTGAGAATTGATATCTGAAACCTAAATCCATGAGGATGTGGATAAGGTGATGAGACTTTCCCACACCTTCTAGAAATCCTTAGAAGGAATATTAAAAAAATTACATTGGGAGATAATCATCTAATTTCCCCAATGAAGAGGAAAGTAATTGGGAAGAGGAAGAAAAAGCTGGAAAAGTGGAAAGACGGCTTTAAACTACCTCAATGAGGGAAAGCCTAGGCAAAACAAGAAGAAAGAATCCTGAAATTTCTTGACACAGAAATTAGAAATAGACATGGGAAAGCACAACTTAAATAAGCTACTCCAGGATAGACAAAGGGTTGTCCATCACTGGGAGCTAAGGTCTCAGCTTGGGAGTGAGTTACAAAGAGATAACTCTATGGTTCAGAGGAACTAGTCATCGAAATTGGTATGCACACCTAAGAAAACTTTTACTGCTGACATGATTTTCAAGTAGGGATTAAGTGATAGCTAATTTAGAAAGTATTAAGGTAAAATTTTGTGCAATGGTTGAAGTTAAGACTTGTAGATTCTACTTAATTTAATTATCAAGTAGTATAATGATCTATAATTGATCCATACATTTAACAGATTATGTTACTGTGGTAAAATTTGAATCTATATGGTTGTACGGATAAAGTCAAGTTAAATCCAACTTCCAGAATGTCTAATTCTGATGACAGAATTAAATCTGGAGTTAAGATTTTAACCAACAATAATTCTATTTCATTTAAATAGTTAAAATCTTATTATAAATTGACAAAAATCTCAAAGAGAAATAGTACTATGTGTATATTTCATTAAATTTCATATCTAAAGAAAATAACCCTACACAGTTGTAGATAGAGTCTACTGTAAAAGAACATACTACTGTATTAAGTACAAAACATAATGGTAGAAATACCTAATAGAGGAATAACCAGGACATAAAAGTTGTCCATCCCTATTAAATTGAAATCTGAAACAAAAGTTGTAAATACCAAAGTTTTACTAGTCTACCAACAAATGGAACTAGCTATGCATAAATATATAGAAACTGAGATCTCTGTATGCAAGTATTGAAATAAAACGTTAAATACACAATTGAAGAAAATTTCTTTACGATTAATCTTCTAGTCTACCTAGCTAATAGGAAATTCTGATTTTTTGACTCAAATCTTCTTCAGAACTGAACTTAAAAATACAATTTATTGTTGCAAATGAAAATTTTCATTACACCAAAATTTCAGTTTCTCCATAATAATAATGATTTTTCTCGGTTTTCGAAAAGTATAGTAAGCCAGTAAGTATATATTCAAAAGCACTGAATTTAGTGATGAGATAGGAAGTTATTAATGAATTCTCTGTTTCATAATAAGGGAAGGAGAATAGATGTTAATACCGAGATACTATAAACGCATGACAGAGCTTAGAAAAACCAATCAACATTCTAACTAAATTCAGTGGAGAAGGAATTGGTTTTCCTGGAAATGATAGAATAATTATAAAACCCTTATTTAACTCTTGTAAAGGGAATGAATAGATATTATAACACTTTATACGAAATTATACGACCAGGATTGTGTAAACGAAAATAATACAATTATAAATAGCACTGTATGGAAGAAAAATTAAAAGACACATATATGTATGTGGTTCAAGTTTCATCAAATTACGAATATAGGAAAAATATAAGAGCGGAACAACAATATTCAATCATAAAAACTATCACAGTATGAGTTGGATAGGAGAACGTTATGTCAAAAATTTAACATAGTCCCGGATAGGACGATATGCCAGAAATGTGCTAAACAATTTCTCTGACAAACAAAAATGCAACCTAGCACCATACTGAGATCTAAGTATAACAAATTCCAAAAATATCCCACGAGCTGACAAGTTGGGAAAGAGAACCCATAAAGAGGAGAAATTCCTGGACGATGTATCGACATGCATTAGAAATGAAGGACATAGATAAATTTAGCTACTGGTCACTTAATCAAATTCATCATGGAAGAAGACACAAGGTCGGTTGTACCTGCGCATTCCAAGGGAAGGATTTACAATCTAGATATAGAACGAAATTATTTAGGGAACTAACTTAAAAAATCGAATTTAAAATCCTTACCTTGGGAGATCTTATTCCTTAGCAGTAGCTACCTATCACCACAAAAATTAATGACTATCATTTACAGTGGTGAGCATAGAGAATAAAATGTGGATTGAGGTTGACAAGCCCCGAAATAAATCCAATTAAACAATGTTATTATGTAATAGCTTTATTAGCATATGAATGTCAAAGCCCTATCCTAAAACGATGGGATGTCACTTACGCTGTTATGTGTATGTCAATCATACTAGAAGTAAACACAGTTAAATTACCAAGGGACACAAATATATGGGTTTTGTCATTTTGAGTAAATTAAGAAGCCAAAATGCCAAACGAAAATTTATTGGGAGAAAACCTGATTCATCAAAGAGGAAAACTCAAAATCCCAAGGCCACTAGTTTATCCACAAATATAGATGAGAAACATTAAAAATAAATCTGACGAAAATCACGAATTGTATATAACGAATGATGAATAAAAGTGACGACATTTCTAAAACTCAACAATTATGTGTCTATGGAACTGGAACTTCTTTACGTAGTGAAAATTTGAACTAGTGAACCTAGAAAAAATAAATATAGAAACGATACTTCCAGTCATAGAAATCCATGAAGCGAGATGGGAAATCCATATTGGCAGGTAGTCGACAAAATATCAAGGAGTGCTCAAGTTCCAGCAAAACTGAGGTATGAGCTATGGCTCTTGAGAGGAAGACGAAAATAATAAACTATACTGTAAATTTCGTCTTTTAACTAGAAGTTCATCTAAAACCCTAAATTGTTTCAACCATACATGTGTTAATAGGTTTGAATCCTCCCTCGGATCACTTCATCTAGATTTTGAACAACAAAACCATCAAGTGAGAAGTACAGGAATGTGTTACATCATGGACAGAGAAATTTAAAGTGCAGGATAAATGAAATTATGATCACGATTCCCTAAGAAATAACTGGGCTCAAGACAAGTTTCATGAGCTGGCCACATTAACAGCATTCCCAGTTGCATACACCGAACTACGTCAAAGATAGGGTAAAGTACTTCGAGTTTCTGTTCACATAAAAATTTTAATAAATGTAACGTTGCAGATAAGTTATCGTTTAAGATCTTTATGACAGAGACAAGAACAAAAATATTTCCTTTATGTGACGGTACAAGTGGCAAAAATGCATAACCCTTCAAATTTATTACTGGAGCTACAAAGACCCAACGTTTAAAATTCTGAAATTTGTCTAAGGTTTGTATGCAGTGAGAATAAAAGGAGGAATGAATCTCGAGAATCATGGTAATATAGAGTGGAAAAGAAAAAAATAATTAAAGTAAAAATTTATAAGGTATCATGTGGGATATGATTAGTGCATTTATGTAAGTATGGGGTAGTGAAATATACTAACAAGAAGAACCTTGGGTGATGTGTAGATTTGATAGAAGGAAATTGGTTAAAAGGGGAATATATATATATATATATATATATTAGGTGATGAGGAATTACATGTATATATATTCATCCAAGGTAATATAGAATGGGATGAGGTAAATGAGTCAACTAAGAATAACATAAAGCAATAAGGGAGTGGAAAATTTAAATAAGTTTTATAAAACAATTAAAATTAAATATATATATGGTTGGTGAGGAAACCTTATATGTATTAATATATACTCATTACAAAAAGGATTAATCGTAAAAATAAGGTGGAAGAGGTATGAGCAAAAGTACTGTCATCAATAGTAAACTAGATACTAAAAAAATCAATGAGGAATTTATGATTTTAGTATGGATGTCAGAGTCTCATTGATTTACAATGATGATTTAAATGTGGAAAGATAATGTTGTCAACTTGTGACAAATACTTAGAAAAAAAAAACATTTGTTGTGTAAGTGAGAGGCATTACAAATGGTATTAGAGAATTTGATAAAACACTGGGCAAATTATGTGCTCACACAAAAAATGTATGGTGCTGTAAAATTTTATGAACTTTAAATTTTTCTAATATTATTTTCCTATACAGTGATCAGTACTGAGGTATACAACTACAAACCATGACTAAAGGGGACAAGTTGTATGTAGATTTGGGTGATGAAGAAAACACACCAGATCCAAATGCTCCATTGATGGATATGTTTCATAGAATGCACCGAGAAATGGCACAACTCAAAAGCCAAAATGAAATGCTATATTTTGCTAGTGAGGAGCAAGACAGACTAATAAGGGAATTGACTTCCTGGAACAACCAAGAGGGTGAAGGTTCTGGAAGGAAGAGAAAGGGAAGGGTCAATTTATCATAAGATTCTGAGGAAGATGACGCCTCTAGACAACAGTATAGATAAAAGAAGGAATTACAGGGTGAATTTCGGAAAATTAAAACTCCCTTCTATGATGGAGAGAAAGAATAAGATGTTGAAGCATGGCTTCTAAATATGATAAAGTACTTTCAGGTTTACGAATATGAAAGTAACTTAAGAGCCACGCTGGCTATTTATCAACTACAAGGAAATGCTACCTTGTGGTGGGAAGAAACCAGGATGGTTCATGCCATTGATGAGAAAATGGTGACTTGGGAGGATTTTCAAGTCAAGTTTAAAAATAGATACTTGAATGAACGCTACTATGATGACAAGGCAAAAGAGTTTCATCACTCAGATTGGGACAACTCATGATTGATGAGTTTGTAACCAAGTTCAAAATTCTATTATGCTATGTGCCTTATATCAGAGAGGAGAAGGAAAAGGTACAGAGGTTCGTAAATTGTCCGCCCACTGTTTATAAAGAAAAGATAGAGTTTGATAACCTAAAAAAGATGGATGAAGTAGTGCAAAAGGCCAGATTGTGTTACTACCAATTCAAGGGTAACAGTGAACAAGGAAATAACTGGTCAAACAAAGGTGACTTCAGTGGAAAGAAAACAAAACCAGCCTATCTGAAAAAATTTGGGAGAAACCACCAAATAATGAAATTCAGTAAAATGGGTGAAAATCAAACCACACAATCCCAAACTAGATCCAAACCCATGAATGGAAATCATAAGAGGGAAGGGATTGTTAAAATGAAATAACCTTTGAAGTGTTGGGGTTGTGGAGAACCTCATTTATTGAGGAATTGTCCACATCGAAATATCCAGACAATATAAGTACTGAGAGAGGAAACTATAGTTAATGATGTAGCCAAGAACATCTCAAAAATCAATGCTTCCTTAGAATATCGTCAATCAAAACACCAATCCACAATGGTCGAAATAGAAGGTATGATTTCTGACGATATGTTACAGTTTTAATATATCCAGGTGCATCTTTGAGCTATATCAGTTCTCAAATGGTAGAAAAATGTAAATTAAAGTCAGAAAAGTTTCAGCAGTCTTGGTTAGTCCAGCTAGCCACTAGTACAAAACGAAAAATAACTCATAAGCTACCCCAAACAGCCATAAATCTGAATGGATATCAAACAAAATTAAATTTAAATATTCTGCCAGTAGGGTCTTATAATGTACTGATAGGGATGGACTCGTTAGAAAAGTAGAAGTCTATGATGAATTTTTTAGATAAAACCTTACACTATATAGACAAGGAGGGAAAACCTGTTATAATTAAAGGAAATCCTAAACCCATATCTGTGAGGAAAATTATAGCCCTTTAGTTGAAGAGAATTTCTAGAAAGGGTATCAGGTGTATCCGATTCATGTAGAAGATTTGGAACAACAAGCAAAGGAAAATCTATTAGAAACACTACTAGTGATAAAATAATTTAAAGATGTGTTTCTGGATGAAATTCCTCATCTACCCCCCAAGAGAGAAATTGATTTTTGAATTGATTTAATGTAGGGAGCAACTCCAGTTTCTAAAGCCCCATATAGAATGAGCACTCCTGAATTAATGGAGTTAAAAATGCATCTACAAGAGTTTTTGGACAGAGGTTACATCAGACCGAGTGCATTCCCCTGGGGAACACTGGTGCTATTTGTGAAAAAGAAAGATGGTACCTTCCGTATGTGTATTGATTACTGTCAATTGAACAAAATGACAATAAAAAATAAGTATCCATTGGCTAGGATAGATGACGTCTTTGACCAAGTTAGAGGAGCAACAATGTTGTTGCCAAAATTGATTTAAGGACTGGTTACCATCAGTTAAGAATTAAAGATGAGGATATCAGTAAAACAACATTTAGAACCCGGTATGGGCATTATGAATTTTTGGTCCTACCATTTCGGCTGACCAATGCAAACGCCACTTTTATGTGTTTAATGAATAGTGTCTTAAATAAATACTTGGATGTGTTTGTACTAGTATTTATTGACGATATTTTAATTTATTTAAAAAGTGGAGCAGACCATAAAGAACACCTCCAGATTGTTTTAAAACTTTCAGAGAAAATAATTTGTATGCCCAGTTTAGAAAATGTCAATTTTTTAAAGATAAAATTCAATACTTAGGACATATAATTTCAGAACAAGGGTTGGAGGTAGATCCGAAGAAGATAAAAATAATCAGAGAATGGCCTGTACCTACTGACATATCAGCTGTAAGATCCTTTATGGGAATTGTAGGATATTACAGGAGGTTTGTAGAGAAAATTTTAGCCTTAGCCTACCCCATTACTTCCTTGCAAAGGAAAGGAGTAAAATTTGAATCGACCAAAAAATATCAGAATAGCTTTGAGCAGTTAAAACTTAAACTTACTACAACACCTATTCTGAAGATTGCTGACCGAGATCAGGATTTTGTAGTATGCACAAATGCTTGTGGAGAAGGATTAGGGGGATTACTATTACAAGAAAATTCTGTTATAACCTGTGAATCTAGAAAACTTAAGAAGCATGAACAAAATTGTACTGTTTATGATCTTGAGATAGTTGCGGTAATACACGCTCTCAAGATGTGAATACCCTACCTTTTAGGAAAGAAATTTGTTTTGATGACAGATCACATCAGCCTAAAGTATTTCTTCACTCAACCATACTTGAATGCTAGGCAAGCTAGGTGGTTGTCCTTCCTGAGTCAATTTGACATGGAAATGAAACACATCAAAGGTAAAGAAAATAAGATTGTAGACGCCTTAAGAAGAAATGCTTGGAAAAGTATGAATAACATTGGAAGTAGTGTCAATTTTGACTTAGAAGGATTGGTTCAAGGAGTAGTGAACCAAGACCAAGACTATGAAAAACTTCAGATTCAAATGATGAAAAGAGAAATGAAAGGGTTTACAAAAAATAAAAAGGGGCTAATTCGTTACAGAGATAGATTGTACATTCCAAATGTAGACTCCTTAAAGAAATAAATTTTGGATGAATATCATAAAAAGCCCTATTCTGGACATCCTGGATACCAAAAATTACTCACAGCTTTGAGAAAGAACCTATTTTGGCCTGGAATGAAGAGACATGTAGCAAGTTACTTGGCTAGATGAATTGAATGTCAACAAATAAAAATTGAACATTAGTACCTAGCTGGGTTGCTGAATCCTTTACCCATTTCAGAATGGAAATGGGAAACTGTTTCTATGGACTTTATTACTTGTTTGCTAAGAACCAAATATCAGCATGACTGTGCGATGGTTGTAGTTGATACTTTAACTAAAGATGCTCATTTTATACCTGTTCAGTCTACCTTTGGGACAGCTCAAGTAGCAAATGTGTTTGTGAAGGAGATTGTAAGACTACATGGGGTTCCTAAACTGATAATTTCAGATAGGGATGCAAAGTTCACTACAGCATTTTGGAGGAGCTTGTTTGGAGGCATGGAAACTAAATTAAACTTTAGTACTGCATACCATCCCCAAACGGGTGGCCAAAAAGAAATGAAAAATCAAATTCTGGAGGATATGTTAAGGATGTATGTTATGGATAGTCCAACCAAATAGGAAGAATATTTACACTTAGTAGAATTTTCCTATAACAGCAACTACCAAGCATCCATAAATATGAGTCTGTTTGAAGCATTGTATGGATGGAAGTGCCATAGCCCCTTAAGTTGGAGCCAAATTGAAGATAAACTAATACTTGGACTAGAAACTTTACAAGAAATGGAAAAAGTTGTGAAACAAATTCAAAAAAATATCAAAACAGCTCGGGATAGGCAGAAAAGTTATGCAAACAAAAAGAGAGTTCACCGAGAATTCAGTGTGGGTGATCATGTATATTTGAGGATTAAGCCTAAGAAGAGCACTTTGCACATTGGAAGTTGTGCAAAATTAGCTCCACGATATTGTGGACCATTTGAAGTGCTAGAAATAGTAGGACTAGTGGCCTATAAATTGGCCTTACCCATTCATATTAAGGTTCATGATGTGTTTCATGTTTCTTTATTGAAAAAAATATGTACATGAATTTTCTCACGTTATTGCTTGGAATGTGATTCAGGTGGAACCAGAAGGGGAATTGCTTCCAGATTTGTTTCAAATCTTGGAGTGGGAAGAAATTGAAGTTCAGAACCAGACAGTAGCTAGGGTAAAAGTGTAGTGGAGACACTTTACACCTGAAGAGTCTACATGGGAATGAGAAGTGGAGATGATGGAAAAATATCCATCACTTTTTATAGAGTGAAATAGTTAATTTTTTTGTCGTTAACACTGAGGATGGTGTTTGTTTTTAGAGGGGGAATATGTAATACCCCTAGTTTCTATGCTTTTTAATTGATAATTGAATAAGTCCAAAGGGGAAGTGGACCCTAATGGAGAACTAGTGTGTGGATTTATTTTATTTTAATTAATAAAAATAAATGGAAAAGTTATGTGTGCAATGACTAGATTAAGAATTGAGATCTAAAACCTAAATCCATGAAGATGTACATAAGGTGATGAGACTTTCCCACACCTTATAGAAATCCTTAGAAGGAATATTAACAAAATTAGATTTGCAGATAAACATATAATTTCCTCAAGAGGAAAGTAATTGGGAAGAGGAAGAAAAATCTGGAAAAGTAGAAAAGACAGCTTTAAAGTACCTCAATGAAGGAAAACCTAGGCAAAACAGGAAGAAAGCATCTTGAAATTTCTGGACGTAGAAATTAGAAATAGGCTTGGGAAGGCATAGCTTAAATAAGCTGCTCCAGGATAGAAAAAGGGTTGTCTATCACTGGAAGTTAAGGTCTTGGCTTAGGGGTGAGTTACGGATAGAGAACTCTACGGTTGGGAGGAACTAGTCATATAAATTGGTATGCACACCTAACAAAACTTTTACTACTGACATTATTTTCAAGTAGGGATTAAGTGATAGCTGATTTGGAAAGTATTAAGGTAAAATTTTGTGCAATGGTTGAAGTTAAGACTTGTAGATTCTACTTAATTTAATTATCAAGTAGTATAATGATCTATAATTGATCTATACATTTAATATTTTATGTTACTGTGGTAACATTTAAATCTATATGGTTGTACGGATAAAGTCGAGTTAAATCTAACTTCCAGAATGTCTAAGTCTGATAACAGAATTAAATATGGAGTTAGGATTTTAACCGAGAATAATTCTATTTCATTTAAATAGTTAAAGTGTTATTATAAATTGACAAAATTCTCAAAGAGAAATACTACTATGTGTATATTTCATTAAATTTCATATCTGATGAAAATAACTCTACACAATTGTAAATAGAGTCTACTGTACAAGAACATACTACTGTATTAAGTACAAAACATAATGGCAGAAATAAGCAATAGAGGAATAACCAGAACATAAAAGCTTTCCATCCCTATTAAATTGAAATCTGAAACAAAAGTTATAAATACCAAAGTTTTACTAGTCTGCCAACAAATGGAACTAGCTATCCATAATATATAGAAACTGAGATATCTATATGCAAGTATTGAAATAAAATGTTAAATACATAATTGAAGATAATTTCTTTACGATTAATCTTCTGGTCTACCTAGCTCATAGGAAATTCTGATTTTGTGACTCAAATCTTCTTCAGAACTGAACTTAAAATAGCCATTTATTGTTGCAAATTAAAATTTTCATTATACCAAAATTTTGATTTCTCCATAATAATAATGAGTCTGCTTAGCTTTCGAAAAGTATAGTAAGCCAGTAAGTATATCTTCAAAAGCACTAAATTTAGTGATGAGATAGGAAATTATTAATGGATTCTCAGTTTCATAATAAGAGAAGGAGAATAGATGTTAATACCGAGATATTATAAACGCATGACAAAGCTTAATAAAACCATTCAACATTCTAACTAAATTCAAAACAAAGGAAATTGATTTTCCTGGAAATGATAGAATAATTATAAAGCCCTTATTTAACTCTTGTAAAGGGAATGAATAGATAGTATAACACTTTATACAAAATTATACGACTAGGATTATGTAAACGAAAACAATACAATTATAAATAGTATTGTATGGAAGAAAAATTAAAACACACATATATGTATGTGGTTCAAGTTTAATCAAATTATGAATATAGGAAAAATATAAGAGCAAAACAACAGTATTCAATCATAAACACTGTCACAGTATGAGTTGGATAGGAGAACGTTATGTCAAAAATTTAACACAGTCCTGGATAGGACGGTATGCCATAAATGTGCTAAATAATTTATCTGGCAAATAAAAATGCAACCTAGAACCATACCGAGGTCTAATTATAACAAATTCGAACAATATCCCACGAGCTGACAAATCAGGAAAGAGAACCCATGAAGAGGAGAAATTCTGGGATGATGTACCGACCTGCGTCAAAAATGAAGGGTGTAGATAAATTTAGCTATTGGTCACTTAATCAAATTCATCATGGAAGAAGACACAAGGTCGGTTTTACCTGCACATTCCAAATGAAGGATTTACAATCTAAATATAGAACGGAATTAATTAGAGAACTAACTTAAAAACTCGAATTTAAAATCCTTACATTGGTAGATATTATTCGTTAGTAGTACCTACCTATCACCACAAAAATTAACTACTGTCATTTACAATGGTGAGCATAGAGAATAAAACGTGGACCGAGGTTGACAAGCCCCGAAATAAATCCAATTAAACAATGTTATTATGTGATAGCTTTACCAGCACATGAATTTCAAAGCCCTATCCTAAAACGTTGGGATGTCCCTTATGCTGCTATGTGTATGCCCATCGTACTGGAACTAAACACAGTTAAATTACCAAGGGCCAAAAATATATGGGGTTTGTCATTTTGAGTAAATTAAGAAGCCAGAATGCCAAACGAAATTTATTAGGAGAATACCTGACTCATCAAAGAGGAAAATTCAAAATCCCAAGGCCACTGGTTTATCCACAAATATAGATGAGAAATGTTAAAAATAAATCTAACGAAAATCATGAACTGTATATAACGAATGATGAATAAGAGTGACGGAATTTCTAAAACTCAACAATTATATGTATATGGAACTGGAACTTCTTTACGCAGAGAAAATTCGAACCAGTAAACCTAGAACGCAGAAATACAGAAACGATACTTACCAGCCATCGAAATCCCTGAAGCGAGATGGGAAAGTCATATTGGCATGTAGTCGACGAAATATCAAGGAGTGCTCAGGTTCCATCAAAACCGAGATACGAGCTATGGCTCTTGAGATGAAGACAAAAAGAATAAACTATATTGTAAATTTCATCTTTTAACTAGAAGTTCGTTTAAAACCCTAACTTGTTTCAACCATACACGTATCAATAGATTTAAATCCTCCCTCGAATTACTGCATCTAGATTTTGAACATCGAAACCATAAGTGATAAGTACAAGAATGTGTTACATCATGGACAGAGAAATTTAAAGTGCAGGGCAACTGAAATTATGATCACGGTTCCCTAAGAAATCACTGGGCTCAAGACAAGTTTCATGAGCTGGCCACATTAACAGCGTTCCAAGTTGCATACATCAAACTAGGTTAAAGATAGGGTAAATTACTTTGAGTTTCTGTTCACACTCAATTTGTGTACTGACAAATTTAATAAACGTAACATTGCAGATAAGTTATCATTTAATCTCTTTATGACGGAAACAAGAACAAAAATATTGCCTTTATGTGACAGTATGAGTGGCAAAAATGTGTAACGCTTCAAATTTATTACTGGAGCTACAAAAACCCAACATTTAAAATTCTAAAATCTGTCAAAGGGTTGTATGCAGTGAGAATAAAAGGAGGAATGAATCTCAAGAATCATGGTAATATAAAGTGGAAAAGAAAACAAGAATTAAAGTAAAAATTTATAAGGTATCATGCGGGATATGATTAGTGCATTTATGTAAGTATGGGGTAGTGAAATATATTAACAAGAAGAACCTTGGGTGATATGTAGATTTGATAGAAGGAAATTGGTTAAAAGGATATATATATATATATATATATATATATATATATATATTAGGTGATGAGGACATACATGTATATATATTCATCCAAGGTAATATAGAATGGGATGAGGTAAATAAGTCAACTAAGAATAACATAAAGGAATAAGGGAGTGGAACATTTAAATAAGTTTTATAAAATAATTAAAATGAAATATATATATATATATATATATATATGGCTGGTGAGGAAACCTTATATGTATTAATATATACTCATTACAAAAAGGAGTAATCCTAAAATTGAGGTGGAAGAGGTATGAGCAAAAGTACTGTCATCAATAGTAAACTAAATACTAAAAAAATCAATGAGAGGAATTTATGATTTTAGTATGGATGTCAGAGTCTTGTCAATTTACAACGATGATTTAAATGTTGAAAGAGAATGTCTTCAACTTGTGAAGAATACGTAGGAAAAAAAAATATTTGTGTAAGTGTGAGGCATTATAAACACCATGCATCTTTACAATCTCCTTCATAAATACATTTTCTACCTAGGTTGTACCAAAGGTGGAATGTACAGGTATAAAATGAGCAGCTTGAGTCAAAGTATCCACTACAACCATAGCAAAGTCATGTTGATATTTGGTTATTGGTAAACCAGTAATAAATCCATGGAAACAGTTTCCTATTTCCATTCGGGAATGGGTAAAGGATTCATCAACCCAGCTGGATGTTGATGTTCAACCTTTACTTGTTGACATTCAGTACATCTAGCCAAGTATTTTTCCACATCCTTTTTAATACCAGGGAAAAACAAGTTCTTTCTTAAGGCTGAGAGTACTTTCAGGTATCTGGGATGTCCAGCATAGAGTATTTTATTATACTCATCCAGAATTTCTTTCTTGAGGGTGTCTATATCAAGAATGTACAATCTATCTCTGTAACAAATTAGCCCCTTTTTGATTCTGTGTATACCCTTTCATTTCTTTTTTCATCATTTGTGCCTGAATTTTTTCATAGTTTTGGTCTTGGTTCACCACCTCTTGTATTAGGCCCTATAAGTCAAAATTGGCACTACTTCCAATATTACTCACACTTTGCCAAGAATTTCTTCTTAATGCATCTGCAATATTGTGTTCCTTACCTTTAATATATTTGATCTCCGTGTCAAACTCACTAAGGAAAGACAACCAGCTAGCTTGCCTAGCATTCAAATATGTTTGAGTGAAGAAATACTTTAGGTTGATGTGATATGTCATCAACACAAAATTTTTCCCTAAAAGGAAATGCCTCCACATCTTGAGGGAGTGTATTACATAAACTAATTCAAGATCATAAACATTATAATTCTATTCATGTTTCTTAATTTTTCTGGATTCATAGGCTATAACATAATTTTCTTGTACTAGTACTCCCCCTAATCCTTCTCCACAAGCATCTGTGCACATTAAAAATTCCTAATCTGGGTCAGCAATATTTAAAATAGGTGTTGTAGTAAGTTTTAGTTTTAGTTGCTCAAAGCTGTTTTGACATTTTTCAGTCCATTCAAACTTAAATCCTTTCCTTTGTAAGGATGTAATAGGGTCGGCTAAGGCTGAAAATCTCTCTACAAACCTCCGATACTATCCTGCAATTCCCATAAAGGATATTACAACAGATACATCAGTAGGTACAGGCCACTCTCTTATTGCTTTTATCTTTTCTTGATCTATTGCCAACCTCTGTTCTAAAATTATATGCCCTAAGTATTGAATTTTATCTTTGAAAGTTTCACATTTGCTAAACTTAGCATACAATTTGTTTTCCCTGAGAGTTTGCAACACAGTTCTAAGATTTTATTTATGCTCAGCCTCATTCTTAGAATAAATCAGTATGTCATCAATAAATACTAATACAAATTTGTCGAAGAATTTATTTAAAACACTATTCATTAAGAACATAAAATTAACAGTTGCATTGGTCAACGCAAACGGTAGGACCATTAGGGTATATAATCTTATCATGAAGATATTTCGTCAGACCATTAGGGTTAATATCCTCCTCCCATCCCCAGTCACATTGTCATTTGCACTATTGGTTTGGGCATCTAAGAGCTCAATAACTCTAGTGAGAATTTATTTTTCTAAGATTTATCATGACACTTCTTATTTTACATAAATTCTATATTGATTTTGTACTTACCCTCCCCGTGGTTAGTTAATTTTATGAAGAAGAAATGGTTCCTTAGAATCAATTCCCTTAATTATTTCATATGACGAAGACGCTCCTATATTTTTCAAATCTACAGTTTCTCTGTTTGTTCTTATTTTGTTGGTTACTAATGGTGTAAGAAATTTGTTTCTCAGAATTTAATAAGGATTGTAGCCTGACAGTATCTCGTTTCCTTTATGTATATCTAATGAACTTGGAAAACTTAGGTTCTTCCACTAATTGTCTTTGTTTTTTTCTTTTATTTCTTCTACCAAAGAAACCTTTTAGCATTTCAAGCTAAATTCATCTAGATAATGTAATTTCTCTTATGGCCTTACAAATGGAAAAAAATTTCATCATGAGCGAGGTCATAGTAGGCGAAATTAACAAGGGCTCTACACTTTTCCATACATTTTTGTGCATTTTTTTTTTATTCAACTGGAGGGTTTTTAATTAATTGTAGTTATGTTGCTTCTAAAACCATCAGTATTCTTCATAGGCTCAAGTGGATCTTCCATGGCACTCATATATGTTTCTCTACATGATGATCTCGACAGTAAGGGTTTTAAGCCGCCTACAGTGTTTGATTTCTTTCTTTCTTTTTAAGTATTTGATAAAAAATTACCCTCTTATGTCTTAATTTAACTAAGGTTACATTTCTCTTTTCCTCGGAGCTAACCCTTTCCATAACTTCTTCAGGGTTTATTTTTCATTTATCTCAAGCAACAAAGCCTCAACTTACAAAGGGAAACAAATATAGATTGGTACTTTCACCCTTCCTTTCTTTACGTTACATGATATTTTTTTTTTGAGAGGTCTAAATTTTTTAAACCTCTTTGTTGCTATGCACTAATATTAAGTTTCCCCCTTGTATAGAATGGGAGTTTCAACTTCCTACCAAAACCTATAAGGTAAATTTTAATAATTTAAAGCCTCTTTTTTTTTTCCTTTTTTCCCGTTTTAGAGTTAAATATATCCAATATAAATGGTAGGATAAGTCTGCATCTATGATTTATTGATTCTAGGTAGCTTATATTCCTTAGTTAAGCCAACATATTTGAGACTAGTAATTTGGAATTACACGTAGTGAATGAAAGTCAAGTCTTCCTCTTTTCCCTATTGCAGTTTATAACTCAATCTGAAGAGTTTATCAATGAACCATTACATTTGTAGCCATGTATGGGTTTGTCTTTATTTTCTTTTTCTATGCTAAATAATTCAAAATTCGATACTGGGTATGAAACTTCTTAGTCTCCATCTACATATATTGGGTTTCTACCCTTATTTAGACTGAAAACAAATATACTATTTACAATTTTTATGGTACCTCGTGTTATTAGACTTCCTACATTACAATTTCCATTCACCTACTCTATCATTACAATGCCTTGATTACTATGAATATTTGGATGAAAATATTTATTTTAATTGGAATAATTTATTATGTTAGTAATTTTATTTCATGAGCGATGTAGATGAATATGTAGATGAATATTTGTTTATTCTCAGTAATTAATTTTAAGCACACCATTTCTTAAAGGAACCTCTTCCATATATATGTATGTATAGAGCTTACTTAACCTCATTCCTTGTGTTTTATCAAAAGGATAAGGATTATTTAAAAAATAGGCTATTTCCTAATTATATGTCTTCTTTTAGTGTTATATATACATACATATGGCTCACTCAGCTGAGGTCAATTTATAATAAATAAAAAACATAGTTTCATGCATAAATATTACTACTATTTTTTTATACAATTTCTCCATCTTATTTATGTATAATCTATACACAATCAGATTCTTTTATATACTTTAATAGATAAATATCTCTCAAACCCTTCTAACCAAGTTCTTGGTTGATTAAACTTAAACTACCTCTAAGAAGGAAGTTATATGTAAGGCTCCTGGACTTGCGTTTCTGCAACTACTCCTCTCAAAGTTTTTCCATTGTCACCTTATGTAGGGACCATATTAGTTAAGGTAAATCATATATTTATCCTTATACTTGCCTAATTTTGATGTTAATACTACTATTTTCTTTACTCAATACTAATCCTAGAAAAAGGTTCATTTGAAATATTAAACAAAACAATATCCATGTTTGAGAATCTACGATGAGACATTAAATATTTTTTATGCTCCATTACACTTTTTTTTCCTCATGCATACATTCATAATATCTCTGTAAACCAAATTATAAAATGTATTGAGCATAAAAATCACTTCACTTATCTGAATATTTGAAAATATAACATGAGAAAATGTTCTGCTCTCAACCAGTGATATACAAAATCAACAATTCCTCTTCTACCTCATGTTGTTATTTTCTTAGAAATGTTGATCAATAAATTTATAATTTCCTCCTTAGACCCTAGCAGTGATCTTCTAGATCAGTTTCTAAATTTTTTGTGTATTCTTTCTAGTCCAATCTTTTCTTCTTCACTGGTTTTTTTTTTTTCTAATTTCCTTTCTCTCCAGTCATGCTATCTCTAGTGCTTAGGAATATTTGAAATATATTTAGGGTTTATACTATGACAACTATCATTTCCGAAAAATATCCTTTCTTGGTCTAAAATTGATTTTATCTCATTTAATGATAATTAGAAGCTTAACTACTCATGTTTCAACTTCTCTTATGTTTTCAAATAAACAATAAGTGGAATAAATAATATTTCAATCATAACAACATATTCAATATTTAAATCTATCATCAAGATTCCTAACTTTGAAATTAGCCCCACGAATATCATTTAAACTTAAATTTTTGCAAGAAAATAAAACCCTAAATTATGATAGGAATTTAATTACAATAGGGCCAATACATCATGGACAAGTAATGGTTGCATTTGTCACAATTATTCACACCCATGATTCCCCAATATTCTACGACGAATGATCACCACAAAGAAGTACTGTAAGTAGAGACAAATATTATGATGGGTGGAGAAAAAGAAACAACATGGCAGGAAAAGAAGGAATATGTCGGCTAAAAGAAACAAGTAATTATGTATAAAAAAAAATCCTAGGTATAGAAAAGAATGAAGTATCCATTGAAAAGAAGGATGTTGTTGTGATTGTTTTGGGGGGGTGGCGGCTCACCACTCCAAATTTAATATTTTTTTTATGGAAATAATGGTTAAAATTTCGTTGGCAAGTTTTAAGGGTTATTATGAAAATTAAGGAGGAAAAAAAATCTCTGTTTCTGGCCTCCATTTTTCGTGCAGCCTCCCTTCGCGAAATTGTTTCCTCATTAATGACTGCCACTTAGCCTAGTTTGACCAAAACTTTGATCGGCTATATCTTGAGCATACAAACTCAAATTTGAGTGTTGTTCACACCATTGGAATTAGGATGAGAAGAAATATGCTCTCATCCTAGTTTCATTTCCATATGATGAATTTTATTTTTGAGATTTTTCAAGGCTACTTCTATTTATAGAGCCATCCAGATCAAGCATTTTCACTACACTTTTTTTTTCTATGAGTTTTCAGATATTGAAATTGACCATGGAGAGCTGAATATTGGTGAGCTTTGTGTAAAATTTCAGATCTTGGTTTTCTATATTTTCTCAGATATGGTTTGAAGACGTTACGGTTTTTGCATTCTCCATAATTCGATCTAAAACATGTGACCTAGGAAACATCGTCATAACTTTCTCTACGAGAATGAAATTTTACTTTCATAAAATGTGATTGAAAGTGCAAACACTGTATTTTTTGTATCATTTTTAGGGCCAAAGGTTGAAATAGTTACTCGTGGAATTTTGTACAAGTTTTCTCTACTAAACGAGTCCATAACTAGGTCATCATGGGAGATTGGGTATAACTCTATCTTGAGGAAACCTGTCATGTCTCCAATTTTATTTTTTTATATTATGTTCTTTCCTGGTTTAATGGTCATCATCCCTCTTTTATTATATTAAATAAAAACATCTTTGCTATGGTTACAATGGTCCTCTAATTCAAACCATTATCTTTAACTAGGACTCTTAGTTATATTGTCTTAGCAGGTTGGATGCTATTAGTTGAAGGAGTCCTAACCATTTAATTATTTACATACTAATAGGTTAAGATTTCTAACCTATACTTTACATACAATAACTTATACTCTAACCTTTACATACCTTTACTTACCTTTTCATATCTTCACATACATTACCCTTTTTATTATTTACCCTATACTCTACAACTAACTTAAATATTTTCATTACCTATGGTTCTATTGTAATAACCCTTCTATACCCTTGTTCATATGCTAAACGTAGATATGGTTTTAATTTTGGACCAAGGGTCTTAACACCCCTCACATCACTCCATTCACACTTAATATATATGACCCTACCAAATGAATTTCCTTGCTCAGCGTTATCCATGTGGTAGAGGCAATGTGCCCTCATGTGGCCTTCACCCTTTTCGATGCCACAGATGGATGAATGTGATCATATGGGAATAGATCTACAGCTATGAATATTTTCAAAAACCCTAAGGGTTTAACCTACCTTGCTCTGCCTCATTTTGATATTTCTCTGTGTGATTTGTAGTGGTCCGGCATGAGGGAGCTATGCCTCCATATCTTTAGCTACAAACTAAATTTTCGCAGCCATGGTAGATCGATTTATTTCTATTCCTTCTCGAAGTCGACTCTGAGGTGTTTAGCATGCTGGCCTTGGACATAATTTGGTTCTGCGCTGAGCATTTCGTTGCCATGGCCTTAGAGGTAATGATTTTCCAATGACTTCACTACATTTTATTGTTTGCATGACTTCATAGTCATATTGGTTTAGAAATTTCCAAGTAGCTTATAATGTTCGTTGGTTTGTTTTGCATGTAAAACCCATAGTAATTTTAGACTTGGCACTAGTCCTACCATCATGTAACCTCTATTTTTATGTATTTTTTTTCATTTATTTTTGAATACCCATATGAATCTGGGTTGATTTATATTCGTAAGGAGGAACCCTCTGTCTCCTTTGTGTGGTCCTTTGGGTATTCTTCTCATGGAAAATAGTGACAAGTTACAGAGTTCCATTTGGAAGACCTCCGAACCCTTTTCTTTCAATATAGATAAGGGTTCCTTCTTTATGCCTTCTGGTTTCAGCGTTTACACTCTAGTTCACAATTAAATTTATAAGTTTGTATATATATATATATATATATATATATATATATATATATATATATATATATATATATATATATATATATATATATATCATTCAACACGTAATCTATATATGTATGTCTACCATACCCATAATTTCTCGGTTTTGCACTACGCATTGAATTGTTAAATGATCTATTTGATTTTAAATCCTACTCTATATTTTATCTCGGGTTCGATTTTTGTATATCTGACTTGTTGTCTAAGGTATTAAAATCCTCTGTGCTATATCGAATTTATGTACTTTCTAATGGATAACCCAAGATATGAATAACTAAGATAATTTTGGGTTTATAATTACGTTTGGCATTTTAAATGTGTTAGTTGCATTTGGCCACTTATGTCGATACGTTTTTATGTTTTATTTCTTATTTGTGAGTATGATGACCAGAGTATAGGAAAATCCCCTTATTATTCTTTAATTTTTGGTTAAATCCTTTTGTGAATGGAACATGTTGGCCAACGTAAGGACTATCCTTTTTCCCATTCAGTTCTCGGTTTTCCATTTAGCTTTCTAGGTTGTATATTCAATTTGTCATTATATTTAGTAGCATGTTTTGTACATTCTGATATAATCCAATTGACTGTGAATATAAAAGGATTACGACCCTTTTGTTGATTTAAATCTTGGTATATTCGATTTATATATTTATTTAGATACTGAGTGTTATTTTCTCTTCACCCACGAGAAGCTAAGTTATGCACTGCACATTTTCTTGCGAATTAACATGAATTGCAATTCCCTCGTGTAATTAAATTCTGGGTTTTATAGTTTAGATTTTTTTCTGTTCATATTAGGAGTTGAACTCGATACATTCATGAGAGTTGGGTTTATCATTTAAGTCTTCTTCATAACTCTTAAATGGATCTAAGTATACTCCTCAGAATGTTGGTTAGTTACTGTGTTATCCATACCCTTCACGCTGCTTAGGGAGGATGTGTAACTTGTCTGGGGTTCTACCCCTTAAGGTTTTCACACAATTTTATCATGCATTTTATGTTTCTCCTTAGAGTTTTGGCAAAGCCCTTATATCCGTGCTCTATTTATCATTTTGGTTAATACTGCATATTTAATTTTACTTATAATTTTTCCCTTCTATGTAGCATTTAATTTTATAATTTGAGATTAATATGTGGTTTGTTTCCACCAAGGTTACTCTTTTTCTCAGATCGAGAATATTGATGAAGGAGAAGACAATGTCAGATTATACTCACATCCTTCCACCTTCAGGTATATTCGATACTTTATATGATTATTGGATTTCTAATTTGTTATTTTGATGTGTATATGCTGGACTGTCCCCTTACTCACGACATTATGTAATTTGTATGCATAGGTGGACCAATCAATGGCATGAAAGTGTGCTTAGGTAAGTCATCTTTCTGTCCTTTACATAGTAATAATTTTTATTTATTAGTCTATCTGATTCTCTCAAAATCCCGCATTCTTGTTCTCTTGCACGTATGATTTTTGAAATTTTTTTTGGACTGCGTGACACTCAAGTTTCCCTCGATGCCCACGCTTACCAACTTTATTTTTCCTTAGGTTGGTAGCATGTTTTTTTGCCATGGCTCTCCTTCTAGAACTTATCTTAGACATGTGATGTTGCAGTGTAGATGTCTGTGTCATACTTGGCCTTCAACAGTTAATGATTTGATGTAATATTTCTTATTTTTAATTTAGTCATATGCATGTGACTCTGTAATCATCAAGGATGTATAAGGATTATTATACTAGATATTTTATATATATTTATAGTTGGAGTTATAGAATTACTTTTCCTCATCATATCCTTGATGGATGCTTATTTACTTATATCAAACTTTAAAATTATAATAAATTCATCAGTTTTTGGAATCCTTTCATATATTGTGTGCTTCGACAATTCTCTTGTTTAGTAATGGTTCTCTTGGTTAGCCTTCCAGCAACTGTTACATGTGTCTGTAATTTATACATAAATGCACATGTAGTTTCTTTTATACTATATCATGCATTCAATTCAGTTAAATTTTTCTTAGTATTTATAATTTGTAGGTTCTATTTTATTGATTATTTCGTGCAAAACTAAAGAATATTATTTTCCCTTGATAGATCTATCCTAGCTTAGGCTCTCGGTTTCAGTTTCTTGTTCTTCATTATAGCATTAGATACATGATGTATTATTTATTTTACTTTGGCACATATATGAATAAGTACACAATATTTACTATCTGGTTATAACCTTTTGGGGTTTATAATTACACATATTGTAATTGTGTCCACCTACAGTATCTTATTTTTTTTAATGAACACAGTATCGAGATTGTATTTAACACAGTACTGTCACTATACAATACACAGAATTGACACTGTACAATACATAGAGTTGAAATTGTACAATACACATTACTAACATTGTATATAATATTAATATAAACTATGAAACTAGCATGTACTATGATTCCAACGTGGTCTAACCTAACATTAATCCCTTATTTACAAGGCAGAAATTTGCCTAGTAACTTAGACAAGTTGGTGTTTCTATCTAGTACTAAGACACAAGAAATTAAATATAAATTTTAGACTTACTGCATACCAACTTGTAAGGACAAATTTTCCTCCCAACCATGAGCTTCTCCTTATAGTTCTCCCCCGAGGAGGGATCAATTTTCCCTAGTGTTGTAAACCTCTTGTCACACTAGAGATGGAACTTTTAAGCCCACTTTCCTAAGCAAGTTTCCATAATGACATCCTGTTATTATGGGCTGGTGTTTCAAATACCCTAAGCTTTATCTGTGTTTTTTCCACAAACGTTTTCTTTAAAACTCAATTTTCATCAGCGTACGTTTTTATTACCTCTTCCAAAAGGATTTTTTTTTGGTGAATTTTGGGAAAGTATGAAATTCTATCCTATCCTCATGGATATGAATTTACAGATCTCAATCATCCTATATTTAAAAAATTTCCATAATTTTCATTGATAATTATTAATTAAAATATTTATGCCAACATCATAATTGTTTCATAGGCCCATCTAGACCTTTGTCTTATTTACATAAACATAAAAGATGTAAATCAGGGGTATTGCAAAACCAATCTCAGTCTGACTTGTGGTGTTGGAGAGAAGGCTCAAAGGGCTACAATAATATGATATTTAAGACCTTCAAGAGACTAAATTACAAATATACAACCATTTGAAGATAAAACTCTTAAAACTAAGAAAAAGGTGTGTATTATTTTTTAATTGCATAAATTTTGTTGGAAAAATCAGTTCCAAATGATTCGAGGGGAAAATTGAAGCATAGACATCAATAATTAGCTCTAAAATTCCTCCCCAAAAAAAAATTTATACACCAATTAATCCCTTAGAAAGCTCTACTATGGCTTATGAAGAGAAATAATTCTAATATGATATATCTAAATTACAGGACCAAGTGCAACAAATTTCTCTCTCACTAAGAGAAACAAAAGATGAACTAAAAGGGGACATGTATTGTTTAAAACGAGATATGGATGGTTTAAAAGAAAAAAAAAAATATGATATCGATGGTTTAAAAGTATAAATAAAAGGTGACATGAATGGTTTCAAAGCACAAATGGAAGGTTTAAAGGAAGGTTTGAAAAAGTTACTACAAGAAATGCTTCCTAATGGCGACAAGGTATTCCATGAAACTCATGATGAGAAAAAAAGGAATGGTAATCATGATTTTAGAGACTTTAACTTTGGTTTGAATATCAAACACATTCCAAAGATTGATATGAGGAATTTTGATGCCAATGATTCAGTAACATGGATACTGCATATGCAGCAATATTTTGATCTACATGATGTGCAACACTCACGAAAGATACACATTGCAAATTTATTTTTAAAACCCAATCACTGTATGGTATCTATCGATTTATTCTCATAAACCGCTTTTCACTTGGTCAATTTTTACGAAGGAAATGATAGCACATTATGGGGATAGAAATAGAAACACTTTCTTTAGCCAATTGATAAATCTCAAATGAAAGGATTCAATGGTGAAACACATTGAGGACTTCAAAAAATTGAATATCAAGGTAATTGATATTCTAAAGGATCATGAGATTTATGTATTCATAAGGACACTAAAGATTAACATATGAAATTAGGTTCACGAAGGTAATAGTGTTTATTTACTGAGGTAGCACCCATAATTTTATTCATTTCGAGATAGCCAAGGAATTAAATTATTTTATATATCCAACACCACAGTGTCAAGTGGTGGTTGCAAATGGAGGAACTATAAATTTATCTAGAAAGTTCCATAATATCAAGCTAACTAGGGGCGAATTTGTATGGAATAATTTTATTCTCCCCATTCTAATGGGTTGTGTTGATGTTGTTCTAGAAGTCAAATGTCTACAATATTTGGGGGTGATAGATTTAATTTTCAAAAACTTTTCTTAAATTTTTTTTGGGAATAAAACGAAATTAAATTAAGGTCTATTGCATGGAAACTAGGGAATATGATAAACTCTGATGGAATGGATAAATTTTTGAAGAAGTAACAATGGGGCATAATTGCAAAATTATGCTTACTGGAGGTTCAAACATTGAATTCATCCATATATCTAGATATGTAAAAAGTCTTGGAAAATGTTTCCAAGTTATTTGAGACTCCCAAACGCCTCCCACTTATTCATGATTATTTTCATGTTATTCAATTGATTCTAGGAAGTGTTCTTCCAAACGTCATGCCTTATAGATATCCCTATGCCAAAAAGAGTGAAATTGAAGGTATGGTTGCAGAAATGCTAGAGGTCAGTATAATTCAACCTCGCAAAAGTTCTTTCTCTACTTCAGTAATATTGGTGCACAATAATGATGAATCATGGAATATGCTTTTGGATTATAAGGAGCTCAGAAACCTCACTATCAAATACAAATTTCCCATTCCTATCATTTATGAATTGTTGGATGAATTTGATTGTAACATACCCTGATAACCTCGCAAAAAAATGCATGGAGTTAGGAATTTTTTTTGAAATATACGAATGTGTAACCTTATAAATTACCTTTTATATTTCCGCATTAACCATTTAAATACCCATCATCATCACTTAGAGAAAACTTTAGTAAAAATCATAGTGAGTTACACTTCCATTAATTGTCCTTGTTGTAGCATATTAACTTAAAATTCCTGTTATAACTATGTATCGATCCCATGATCATTTTAATTCAATTATTGCATAACCTAATTGATAATATAAACATCACAGCATGAAAGAAATTAACATCATGAAAATGACACAATTAACAATCACATAAATAGACACTGATATACCCTAGAAACCCTGTAGGGTGAAAACCAACAAACTTTTAATTTTATTATTAAATGTTCGTGAGGGTTGTCACCCCTCACTAAATGGTTATAAGGGAGTCCATCCCTTGACCATTTTCATAAAAATTACATCGAAAAATAATCTTAAATGAAGCATAACTAGCTATAAGCTATTACAAACATCATGATACCATTTACCCATGAATCCTCAATCTCTGTCTTTGTAGTCAGATTGTTTCCTCAATCTTTGCATGGACTAACAACTCTTTATCTTCCACAATGTTAAACTTGAAAAATCCTTTTCTCAAGTCATCCTTCCTTCCTGCCATTGCTGTCATCAGCACACTTGATATCATGATTAGATAAAATATTAATAATCCAATAATCAATGCTTATCTCTAACACTTCAATACTATTTGTATGCATGTATAAAACATAACCAAGTTGACATGAAATCATCTTCTTTAACGTCATTTCACATGAATTAGTAACAAATAAATCACTATAAATCATCATCTTTCTAACAAGCACTAACAAAATCTTGAATGCACTTTCATATTATTTCCAAAAGAAAGCTAACATACTATATAATAATATTGTGCATGCAAATGCATAAGAAGATTTCAAAATAACTATCCCAACAAGAAATTTATCTTTTTGCCTACTTTTATGTTTTCTTTTCAAAAGGGATTAATGCAATAGATGTTATACTTATGCATGTGAATACATGTTCTTTTCCAAAAACATATTTTCCACCCAAGACCTATTCATAATGGTTATTATGTATAACAATGCCAACTCTATTTCAAACAAAGTTAACATATAAGTTATAGTTTTGTGCATGAAACAACATATCTTTTTCTTCCTGCATGTAAAACATATATTTCTTTCTAAAATAAACCAAATAGATATTTCATGGAAAAATAAACACATTTCTTTTCCAAGGTGTCAAATGCATACTACTTATTCTTTCATGCATGCAAAGTGACATTTGCCTCTCATCCAAAAGATATAACCAATAACTATGCATAATATTCTCCCAAAATAAAGCTAATACCGTAGCTAATCCCTTTAGGTTTGGAAAATACATATTATATTTCCCAAAAGAATGCTGACACAATAAATATTATGTGATTGCATCTTCCTTTTCTCTAGAAATCTAATACTAAAAAATATATTTTTCCCATGCATACAATCATATATGTTTCTCTAAATAATCTTACATAATAAAGCATGTGATTACCCTTTTTCCTCTCCAAGAATCTAATCCAATAATGCATACAAGGATATATTTTTCTCTTCTATTAATTTTGAAGAGTTTTAACACAATAATTATTTCCTTGCATACAATTATGTAATGTTCCAAATGGCAGAAAATAGGCTCAGTAAGGAATATCTTAAGATTTTCCACTATGGAATAACAGAAATATGGAATTAAACCAATAGATATAAAATAGAGATAGACTGGTAGGGAATTTACTGGATGCATCACCTTCACAAGGAAGGGTGAAATCCAGAGGCTTCCTGGCCCGTTCCAGACTCTGTCTATAGAAGAATGGTGAAACATAGAAAGTGTGGGAATGACACACTCCTCTTAGATTTTTCTGCTCTTAGGAACCTTAGATCTACAGATCTAAATAATGGATCCAAAAGATAAGCAAAAACCAACCAAGGAAGAAGCAGGAAATTCCACTCTCAGGAAAATTTGCAATAGGCTCAAAGAGGACGTTGTATAAGAAAGCCAATGTCAAAATAACACAAACCAGGGCTGGGTTCCATTATTTTAGGCTATGTGGGACATCAAAGAAGAGTTTCAACAAAAGGAAATGAGTTTAGAGGGTTTAAAAAGATCCCCCACAATCAACACTAGTTGAAAATCAGCTAAAGGAGAGAGTTGGTAAATAGAGAAACCCTCCTTCAGGAATTGCGCATTTTCTACTGGAAGACACTGGAAATCAGCCATTAGACTCATGTTATAGTATGGCATCAAAAAATAAGGTCTATAATCAAGTTCCTTTGTAGAAGCATTGGATCTACTTGAAGCAAGAGCAAGAATCCTTCAAAAATAATAGTAGAAACAAATGCAAAAGCTGCAGAAAGACTTGACAGCATTTTATATGAGGAGCTTCAGCTACTATAGGTTAATATTCAGATCTACAACTGATATATGGCTGAAACATCAGATCCATACCAGATCTGCAGATCTGGAAACTACTCAGCCTTCTTAACAAGATCCCCTTGGGGTTTTATCAAATAATGCATAAATAAGTGTAGATCTATCTTTTAATACACTAAAATTTTTAATGCAAATAAATTCAATCATTATAGAATCATGGCCCATATGCAAAAAAAAAAAAAATTCAAAGGATATGGTTACTTATATCTTGATGCATGCCTGGAATACTCTCTTCCTCTTCCTTGGCTCCATTCTCCATGTATTCTCCCCTTCCCCTCTTCTATTTTCCTCATAGTCTTATCATCAAATAGAATTAATAGAATGGAATAGATTTTATAAATCATAAAAGTATTCCAACTTTTTTCTAAATAAAAGAATTCCATCTTTTCTAAATGATAAAAGCATTCCAGCTTTTCTAAATCATAAAAGTATTCTAGTTTTTTTCTAAATCATAAAAGAATTCCATATTTTCAAAATCATAAAAGAATTCGAGTTTTTCTAACTCACAAAAGCAATCTATAAATCTCTCATTCTTTTATTTTTAAAGCTATATTTGTTTTTTCCTTGTGAGAAAAATATCACTTATTCATACTTTTTCCAAATCTATTGGTCATTATTTCTAAAACTCATAAAATATACCAACTTGGTAATATAATTTATTTCCATAGAAGAATTTAAATAATTCTAAATAAAATAATTAAGAAATAATTCTTCCAATATTCTTATAATTAAGAATTACAAGAATATTCTTCATGTAATATCAATATAATAATTAATAATATTTAATTATTTAATAACCTTCATTTTATGAGAGTTTTTACGGTGGCTTACGCGAGGGATATTACATTGATGGAGAAATTTACTTCACCAAGCTAGATCTCCATTCAAGATTTCGTCAAATTAAAATGAATAATGAAGATATTCGAAAAACAACACTCATAACTCATAAAGGTCATTATGAATTTTTGGTCATGCCTTTTGGCCTTAATAATGCACCTTCCACATTTCAAATTTTGTTGAATTGTATTTTCAAACCCTTCCTTAAAAAGATTGCATTATTCTTTTTTGGTGATATACTAATCCACAAAAAGTATTGGAGGGATCATGCTCAACATGTTGACAGTGTGCTAAAACTATTAGAAGAGAAACAACTATATGAAAAAACCTCCAAATGTTTCTTTTGATTATAGGAGGTGGAATATTTGGGTAATATTATATCTCATGAGGATGTTAAGGTAGACCCTAATAAAATAATTGCAGTAAAATTGCTACTGTATTTATGGAAACAATCAAAAGCCACATCAAAACCCAAAAAAAATATTATAAGGGATACAAATCCCATTTTCACTGTAAACTTTTAGATGTAATTATTTTCTCGTCTTGGTACTCAATTAGCTCATACCCAATTTTATCATCATAAATCGAACGAGAAAACTGAGATAGTGAACAAATTTTTGGAAGGAAATCTTTGTCTCTTTATATCTCATAAAAAAATAGAATTATTTAAGTGGTTACCTTTGGTTAAATGGTGATATAACACTGCCTTCCATGCTGCAGCAAAAATGACCCCATTTATGGCACTTTATGGATATCATCTACCATCCATCACATCATATTTAAGAGGAAATTCTAAGATCTAAGTAGTGGAATATCACATTGAACAACAACAACAACTTCTCTAACTCTTAAAGAATAACCTAACTCTCGCATAGAATCAAATGAAACGATAGGAAGATAAACATTAGTGGAAGATGTTTGACGTAGGTGACTCGGTATTTTTATGACTAAAACCATACAAATAAATTTTCCTCATGAAATATAAGAAGAATAATAAATTATCACACAAGCACTATTATCCTTATAATTTATTGCAAAATATTGGCACTATGGCATACAAATTAGAGTTGCTTTCATCTTTCTGAGTACACCAAGTTTTCCATGTTTCATGCTTAATGAAGGTTAGTGGTGACAAGCTCCCAGTTCAAACAATATTGTTAGAACTTGACAAATAAGGAAAAATCATATTGGCGGCTAAAGCAGTGATCATAGAAATAAGAACCCGATAGCTGAAAAATCAATCAATTTCAAAGTATCTTATTAAGTGGAAGAACTTACCTGTTGAAGATTACACATGGGAGGATGCGAATTTTATACAAAAGTATCTAGAACAACTCAAGCATTGAGGACTAAAATTATTCTTAAGGAGAGGGGAATGCTAGGTACCTACAATATTTTTGTAACCTCCTTATTGTTATTATTAGTATTGCCCCCTCATTTTTATTGTTTTGTCCATGTAGCCCCCATATTGTTATTGTTGTTCCCCATAAAGCCCACTAATTTTATTTTTTTTCCCTTACATTATCATTGTTATGTAGGGCGTGATTATATTTTGACCTTAGACTCCTATATATATCGAGGAGGTGTTTTCATTTGTATGATACAATAATTTTTCATTTATGTGATGTACATGAGGTTTCCCCGTCGAAGAGGCTAATTTTAAATTCTTTGATCTATATTTTCTTTTGTTTTGTGATCTCGTTTCATAACAACTCAACATCGTTGTATCATGTTTGTGATTCTTATTTGAATTTAACTTTTACATCCACCATGACGCACATTTCTAGGGCTAATGTGATGAGGAAGAATATGTCAGCATGCCAAACATGATTAAAATCATAATTTAAGAAATTTATCTCCTTATAAACATTATAAACCTCATGATTCAAGAGCTACTATGAATATATTTCTCACCTCAGTATTTAGAATTTAACAATAGGGTTTGAGTGAGAAATTAATCCAAATTCTAGGGTGGCCATTAGTCCATGTGATGAATTCCCAATGAAGTGATTGTCATAATTACTCTAACAAACCTTAACAGTAGAATGGGAGAAATTTACTTTCATGGAACATAATTTCACTTATGATCCTTAAAACTATCGATGCTTCCTGCAAAATTTGTTAGATGAAAATTTAACACCGACGATGTTTCGTGCAAAATTTCTAGTTGTATATCACATTAAAAGAAATTTAAATAATCGTTATTCCTATTAGCTAATAACCATATAGAAACTTAATATTTACAACCTAATTTTCGACGGTCATGTCATGAAGTATTATAAAAACCATGAGATTCAATATTCAAATCCCTCTGGATCAAACCAACAAGAGAATGTGTTTCCTCATAAAAAGTTAAAGTTGCAGGTTTAATCATATTTGTAAACGTGATTAATTAATTTTTAATTATATGCCAATACAAATCAATCACATTTATGCTTCCAATATTAATGATAATACAATTATATTATTATATTAAGATATAATAATAATATTAATAACAATGTAATAACATTAAAATTACCAACATAATTATTATTAATATTTATTAATATTATAATTAAAAATATTTATTAATTTTAAAATATCATTATTTTTTATTAATATTTTAATTTAAAACTAACACTAAAACAATAATTAGATATTAATTCAAATTTTATCATAAAATTTTAAAACTTTAGTGTAAGACAATGTTAAAAAATTAAAATTATTTAAAATATAAAATAAATAAATTTACAATATAAACGGACATAGTAAACTCTAAAATAAAGAAACCCTAATGTTTGAAATGGTCGCAAGGTAAGTTTGAGAATTCCTAAGAAGCTAAATGTTGGAGGAAACCTTAACCCTACTTTATTTCAGCAGCCAGCAAAAAAATATTCATTTTTGTATTATATAGCTCACCGGAACAAGTGTGGAAGAGAATGTGAACAAGGACGTTTTACAAGCCTCACCTCTTAGGAGTAATGAGTTATGTTTCAAATCTATTTCATTTGTATGTCGCTTAAGCATAATTGGTTGTAAAACTGATGCTGCTGTAAGCATAATTGAATTAAAACAATCGTCGAACACATAAAGGCGTTGAGTTGCATCATTTATGTAATGGAATTTACTCATTTGATAGAAATAAAACTGACGAATATAATCAAAACGCTGTTGAAAATATTCTAAAGGCCAAATCTCTTCTTGAACTTGTGAAATTTATTTATCTGAAGATAATATGCGACATATAATTCTCTTTTCATATTCAATTTATGTTGTGGTTTAAAATGTGTGCTTACCTATATACAGTTTGGTATATTGGATATTTGTTCTGCGGCATCTCCACAATTCCTTTGTAATGAGTAACATCAGTGGAGATGATGAATCTCTCGGACGATGATGGAGACTCCATGGCTAAAGGGTTTTACAGCGTTGAGGAAAAGGATGCTTTTACTAACATCAATGAATGTATGGGATATTTAAATATAAAGAATTGTGAATTGAAATGAGTCATAATTTATGCATTAAAATTTTTTATAAATATTTGTAAAATATAAATTATAAATTAAATAAAAAACTCACAAGATTTTTAGATAAATCCAAAATAATTATATTGAAAATTGGGTAAAAATACAATTTTGGTTAGTTTTTTTATTTTTAAATGAAATTTAAATAGTCATCTATTCACAAGCTAAAGAAATTTAAATTGTCATTTATTGACAAGCTAATGATATAAACTACATCTTACAAGATCTCAAAGTCTATGTCTAAATAGAAAAGAAAATTATAATCATAAGAATTTGTAAAACCAAGAAAATTGTAATTCCCTAAATAATTATTTGCTATTTATAAACATAAAATTTTGTAAATCCAACATATGAGCTGCGGTGAAACTGAACAATAATCTCATGCATTTGAGCATGTTCGCAAATTCTTAATCTCAGATCATATATAAGATAAAGAATATTCTTAAGAAATCAGGATTATCAATAATTTGTAATATTGTAAAAATCAAAATTCATACACCCCAAACCCCAATTCGAATATAAACCACCATCTTAACATAACAATATTCAATGTATAATTTGAAAACACATCAAATAAATCATTAATTAAATACATCATAATTGATATTTGCCACAATTTTATTGTATTCTCACTTACGTCTACCGTTTCTCAACTCCATTAATGTCATTAAAAAAAGTTGTATCGGAGAGATTCACTCAGCGAAAACTATCACGAGACGGAGCTTATTAATTCTCTTCTGTAGCTCACGTGTGGTAATTTAAATCATTGGTAACAATGTCATCAATAAGGAGAACAATATGAGGTAAACTTTTGACCCTTTTTTTTATGTTACTTATATGAAGAATAAATAGAGTACGAGAACATTATAATTATCAAAAATACCTATAGGTGTAAGAAATTCTGAAAGTATAATTATTAAAAAACTTAAACTTTACAGAGGATAGTAAAAGCAAATGTAAAGCTTTCTATTTTTATTAAATATAGATATACTGTGTTTTCACATATGCTAAGATATTTATGGTATTAAACAAATTGCTTTTAGTTCCACAGTTAATGATAATTTAGCGTCGTTTATCATTTGCAAATTGCAATCATTGGCAGCAGAGAGACATCTCCCGGAAGAAGAATACTAGGTTTTCTCGAAATCTGTTCCTTACAGCGAGGGTTTTAACCATTTCCATTACGTGTAGTTTAAAAAAATAGCTAAAAACAGGCAAAGATTTTATTAGAATCTTGTTTACAGTTGTGAAATTTTAGTATTTTGAGTGCCTTAAAAGTTTTTGATAGTGCTGAATCCATTTCCACTATCAAAAATGGATTCCAAACATTCCGACTACCTGATTTTTTGAATTTTAGTTGACTTGATTGTGGCAAAAAACTGCCCTCCGAGCTATTCAGCTTCCTGAGTAAACAACTTCTTTTCATTGTAATTATTACAAAATGGGCAAGCTGAAAACAATTCTACACAATGGTTATTGCTTACATGTAATAAAGATTGGACGGAATACAAAATAAATATGTGAAGCTGTTAATGTTGATGGTTAAAGATGCTGTAATAATAACATAGTTACATGCCTAATGTTCTCAGGTATTGGATAGTACTTAGTCAAGATTTTTTATTTTTTCTGGGAGTTTGGGAGTTTGGGAGTTGTTGCACTGTACAACAACCCTACGCATTTTTAAATTTTTAGAATAAATCCCATTTAAAAATAGGTCCCCTTTTTATATCTTTTCCATAGATAAAAGGATGCATATCACATTTTATTCACAAAGTATACAAGTATTAAAAACTTTCCGATCCAATGAGTTAAAAGAACTTTTAACATATTTTGAACATATTAGAAAAAATTTATACTTAGAAATACGTTAAAATGAATCGTAAATCGCAATCGGAAATTTGGAGAAGTTCTTTTAAAAGAATTGTTATTACTTTGATAAGTTCCGATGCGATCGCGCTCAATCGCAATCGCATTTAGGAATAATATTAAATCTTGCACTTTTCTATTTATAACAATGCAATGCGATTTATCACAATCACAATTCGGGAAAAAAATTAAACATTGCATTCCTTTCATTGCAAAATTTCGATGCAATTGCGCTCAATCGCAATCGCATTTTCGGAGATAGATTATAACAGTCCACTTCCTTTTAAATCTCCGATGCGATCAGGATTTGGTAAAAACGTTTTCAGATTCCCTCTCAAACAAATTACGATGTGATTGTCGCAATCAGAAAATCAACATGAATCATATTCTATTTATATTGTGCACCATTGAAGACTTGCGATGCGATTGTTATTTCACCTTTATATTTATTCATCACATCGCAAAGGATCAAAAGTGAATTTTAACATTTATTACAAGGATGCGCCGATCTCCGATTGTACGAAAATATTAATTCAAAATCAGACGAAAGATCATGCGTTATTTTGTTTTCAATACGTGAATGTGACCCCTTCGAGAGCATTTATGTTGAAAATACAGGGAGATTAAATAGTAATTGAATAAACAAATCTTTGTGTAGTTGTTCTCATTATTGCGTTTTATTTCAGCTGAAAGCATTCATATGAATTGTAGAACAAAAGTTGGAATCCTTTCATTCGCGGAACCAGAGAGAATTTACTTGATTCTGAAATGTCAAAGAGAAGCAGAAAGTCTAAAGCTGCTTTTGTTGCAAAAGCTCCTGTGTTGAACATTCCGCCCAAGGAGAAACCGGCGAAGCTCAAGCTAGTCATAGACACCGCCTGTTAAGGATTGGGGAAGATGACATGGGAAAATTTATACAACTTGATTAAAAGAGAAACCTAGGGTTTTTGTGACTGAGGCAACTATTCCCGATGAAGAAGATTCAAAATCTGACTCTAAAACTCAACTCAGTGAATTGGAAAATTCATTTTTTCACTGAGTAGTTGCCCAGGAGAAAAATTTCCCCTACTATGATGTTATCAGATGGGTCATAGACAATGTGACCATTCAAAACGGGACTTTTGTTTCTACTTCTGGATCAGTGTTTGGGTCATTCAAATCATAATATATTAAAGCAATATATCATCTTCCTAACCTGCAAAAGATTTATAACAAATAATTCCTTAAATAATATGCTGCAGAACATCCAAATCAGACAGAGCCAATCAAAGAATGGAGGAGTAACCCTGAGAAGCATAAGAAGGAGGCATCAGGTATCTACTATGTGGAGTCTCTCACACCTCCATATTGCTATGCTGCAGCGATGATGTGTAGGCTGTTTGGAAACGATAACTCTTCTAGATTTTCTATTTAAATGGTCCTGTTAATTCATTCTGTTGTTAATTCTGAAATTATGGATTGGGCTGTCATTTTTTCGGATAAGATAGCCAATCGAATTTTAGAGTACAGAAAAGATAAGAATTCATGGAATTCCTCCCCTTTCCATTTTTGTGCTTATATTTTAGATGCCCTCTATTTCAATTCTGAGTTCCCCGTGCTAGGTTGGAAATGGAATTCAAAAGAACCTATCACTATTCATGTCTATCACAAATTATTATGGAGAGAACATTTCAAACAGCATGTTTACAGAGTCTGCCATGGTTTTCTCATTCCAATTTACCAAACCATTTTTGGTCATTTCCCTCCTAGACTTTCTAATAAAGCCAAGATTGATTTGACCTCTATCAGAGATTGGTTCGAGGAAGAAAAATTCACTTATATCATAATTTTTGGGAGTATTGTTCAACCACATATCCTTCCCTTATACGTTCCAGATAAGCTGTTAGCTCAGGAGATTTTCTATCAACTCATAGTTGAAGGAATGTCTAGAATTTTGAAAAGCAATAAAAATATTATGTGGCCTACCTTCCCTTTTAAGTGTGGTGACTATACTCTTAATAGTTTTTCTCATACTGAAAAAGAAGTTGGTAAAATTTCTGATCTTAAGTTTTCAACAATTCCTGGAAGACAATACGACCCAAGAAAAGTGGCGTATGATTTTACTACCTCTGTTTCGATTTCCCGGTTCGAGCATGAATGAGATATTTTTGATGATTTATTTGTTTCCGTTGATGATATATCCCATGTTTTTTATTTAGCCAAGTCCAAGTTGCAACTCGAAGAATTGAAAATTTTTTTGTTGTATAGAAGCCAGAGGTTACTTGAAGTGCCTTTTGATCAGTTAAGAGCTCCCACACAGGAAAATGCATCACAACAAGTAGGAAGTACTTCTGGTAAAGAATTAATAGCAGTTGATCTTGTTCTGGGAAAAAAGGATGACAGCAGCAAAGCCGACACTACCAAAATAGAAACAGCTATTAAACAAGATACACAGAAGCCTTTAGTCCAAACAGAAAAAGGAAACACGGGTACTGATGCCCAGCTACATATTAAAAGAGGAATTATAGAAAGTAAAAACACTAAACAGGCACCCAATAATGATGCAGGTTCTCAAATTGGAGGAAAAGTAGATACTGAACTGGTTGTTTCTCCTCATTTGCTAAATCAATATCAACAATTTTCCCAGGAGATAGGATTGCAAAACACTCCTCAAGTTGACGATCCCAAAGATCAGGATGTGGAAATCATTCCTGAAAACCCCACTGGAGAAATTATGCTAAAGATTGAAGAAATCCCTCCTTTAGATATATTCCACAGTCTCAAACATAAGGTTGTGGTAACAAAACAAAGGAAAAGGAGGAGAACAGATCAAGATGCCCTTTTGGCATCACAGGGGGAATTGCTAAATGTTGTTTATAAAAATGTTGAGGTGGATCCATCTGAGGATCTCACCAAATTATCTCAGTATGTCGGTGCCTATAGTGCTGCCACTATAGATAAAGCCTCCGAATTTTCACAGCTGGTAAAACAAAAGGATATGCAAATTTCTATTTTTCAAGAACAGGTTGCAGGTGATCAGCAAAAGATTATTCAGTGGGAACAGCGGGTATAGGATGCAGAATTCAGAGCTAAAAAACTAGAAGAGTAGCTCAGCCTTGAAAAGAAAAAGATTGATGAACAAGCCTTAGGCAAACAACAGCAGTTGACTCAAGAAGTAGAAAAGCTACAAAATCTTTTACAAAATGAGAGAAATTCAAAGGTTGAACAGGAAAAAATGTTCCAATCAGAATTGGACAAGTTCAAGGAGTATCCTAATTTAGACCAATTTATAACTGAATCTCTTGAAATAAACAAACTGCTATCTCAATAGTTAAATAAATTTTGTCTACAGTTAACATAGATTGAGCCTTTATGCGAAGTAACATCATCTTTGATAGATAAATGAGTCACTCTTAGGTAGGAAATAAAGGATGCTGATGATAAAATTTCTGAGTTCCTTTCATGGCAGGATTTAGAGCAGGGAAGAAAAGATAATCTTCCTAGAATTGAAGAAAGACACAAGGAAATTTTATTTATGGAATCGGAACAACATTTGATGAAATTAGAAAGAGCCATATCAAGCACTAAAGGTTTAATGAATAATACAAAGCAATTGATTAATGACAGCTTGTACGCTACCAATTTGATCTCAGATTGTACCCCAGGTGAATTACCTAAAATAAAAGTAGCTGATTCTAGGTGGAAGGAAGATATAATCAATAAAAATCAACATATTAGAAAAATTCAAGGAATTTCATGGGATAATATGTGGTCTTATCTGATCAAGCCACACAACCAACAGATGGCCAACAAATTCCTCTCGAATGCTATTCAATGTATCATTCCTGAATTCTCTGATGCTACATACACTGGGAAGTTACATTCCAAAATGAGTCGGCCAACAGAAGTCCAAGATATGCTCAATATTTGCCACCTTCGCACATCCACTGATGATCAATGATTCAGTCTACCAACAACTCGCATTTCAGTTTCAAATATCTTTATTTTTAGATAGATTGTAGGAATAATTTTAGTTATTTTGTTTTCTTAAGTACCTATTTAAACCCCTTTCATGCATTTAGAAAGGGGTCCTTAATTTGTAATATTTTTGACTTGGAGATTACATTTTTGTACTCCATTTACTCCTATATTATTTTATAAAGGGTCACATTTGGTGATTCTATGCGGAATTATTTTTAAACAGTTGCATTTCTATACCTTGGATTTGATTTTGCATTGGAATTGTTGGATTAGAGTATCAGATTTCATTTGAAAGTCTCAAGATGGATATGGTATTTCTATCTATTCACTGTTAATTTCTTTTGTCATATGATATTCTATTTTAAATTTTCTATTTTTTATATGTACTTCATTTCACAATATTTCTTATATATATCATTTTTCAGTATATTAGAAATATTTATCTTTCATAAGTGTATGTAAATGATATACAATGAAGAATATAATATGCTGATATAACTCTGTTTAATTTGTTAAACAGAGTTATATTTATTTGTTGTTGCACATTTCAATTAAGCTATAATACATTTTTATTGTTATTGTTCAATTGAAATAATTTTAAATTGTATTTACATATGATACCTGGGTTAGTTTTATAATTTCTTTATCAGTATTTAAATTAAATTAGCTATTATTTTCATTTCAATTCATTTAGTCCCATTTTCCTCATCCAATCATTCAATTACCAACCCATTAAAATTATTAGGAAACTGGTCCTATAAATCTAGTCGGAGCCACCATCCCAAATGGAAAAAGAGATGACTTAAATTCCTGACAGGGTGGTTATCCCCCAATGTTTGAAGCAATGATTTTCGAGGCTTCAAATTTTTTGGCGCTAGGAGGGACATAAGCTATGAATGGCAGATAAATATACATCCAAAAACCATTCTAAGAGCACATCACCCTCATCACCTTCGATTTCTTCCAGATCTCAAATCGGAAGAGAAGAAATTGAAAAAAGTATTCAAACACCCACTACCAAAATTTCAGAACAATCAGATAATCCAATTCCCGAGTCCCCTAAAGTTGAGGCTTTGAATCATAAACTTCAAAGTTTCTCATTATCATTAGAAGAATCAGAGTTATCTGAAGGTACTGTCACTTTGCAGTTTGTTTCTTCCAAACCTCTTACTAGATAACAAAGTGAAAAACTTGGAATTTCCGCAAAAGAATTTCTATTCCTAATAGGGTCAAATCAAGAAAAACTCCACTAGAAACAGAAAGTGATACCAGTTCTTCATCACATATTCAAAAAAGTGTTTCCCAAGCTTCAAATCAAGAAAGTACAGTGGTCTCATCTACATCTGCTCAGTCTTCCTCCTCTGCTCAGACTTCATCTCCTCAAACAACATCTACTCAAATGTTAATTGTTTCTTCTGGTACTTCAACAGTTACAAATAATATACCAATTATCCCTTCTAGTTCATTTATTATCGTTACAAGAATGGCACAACCAGCACAAAGACCATGGACCAGACCAGGAGCTATGAATATGGCTGCACCTTTACATGATCTAGCTGATCATTCTGAAAAATGGCTCCCAAATTTTAGTCCATATAGTGGTGTATCAGCAGAAGAACACATCAATAACTTCATGCTTTCTATAAACTTGAATAAAGTAGTGAATGAAGATGTTGTAGTACGATTATTTCCCTACACTTTGCAAGGAACAACAGGATCCTGGTACTTTTCTTTACCTTCAGATTCAATCACAAGTTGGAATATGTTTGAGGAACAATTTTTAATGAAATATGGAGATGATAGATCAGTTGCTACCCTAATTAATGATCTCTCCAATTTAAAGACTCAATCAAAGGACCCCATTAAAGACTTTAACTCACAATTTAATAAACTCTTGAAAAATGTCCCTGCAACATCTAAACCAAGTGAAAAAGTTAGAAGTGAATCGTACGTTAACACTTTACCCTCAAATATAGAAATTTTCATAGATAGAGATGCAAATCCAACTCTAGCTGAAAATATGAAGGAAGCTATTTCAGTGGAAAAGAGGATGATTTCTCTTGATAAGAAAAATGTTGTTGATGAAATAAAATCAAAGAAAGTCACTTTTAAATATGATTCCAAGAAAAAGACACCAAGAGATCCATATGACATGGAAGGTTTACAGAAGGTCCTTAAAACCATGTCTAATGAGATGGTTGAGATCAAGAAGCAGGTAGTAGAGACTTCTACAAAGAGACCATTTAGAAATTTCAAGAGAAATCAAAGTGAATCAAAACCTCCCAATGCAATTTACAATGCAGAATCAGAATATGAAGAATAAGAAGAGAATTCTCTAATATCAGACGAAGAAGATGAAAGAGAAGAAGAAGTTGAACTAAATGGACTGTGGGATTTCATTCTCCCTAATTCAGATAGCGACGTGGAACAAGAATCTATGCCTATAAGTACAAGGAAAACATCTACATCGGAACCTATTCAAACTATTCCGAAGAATAAAAATACAACTCCAAGTACTAAAGACAAAACTCCTGCAAAAAATACTTCTCCATTACCCACTCACAATCAGCCATCGTCTCCCAATCCTCCCACATCATCATCCAAAACTCTGGTAGTATCAGATCCTATGGATTATAATATTGTTGAGGACATGAATAATACTAGAGCGAATATCTCATTACATGAAATCAACAAACTCAAACATCAACAAAAGTTGTTATTAAAACAGTTAAATGATACACCTATTGCTCCTCTACCAAGTGGTGTAGTAGCTAAAGCAACTAAAGGGACTAGTAAACCACCAAAGAAAGTAGATGCATCTGACACTGTTCTTATTGGAGAAAGATCAGGTTCCTGGACACCTCCATTTCTGCTAACCTATGAAATCTACAATAAGAATTTGCATAATTTTTTGATTGATTCAGGAGCATCTTCCAATATAATGCCTTCTTCTGTTTGTGCTAAGTTGAATATCAAACCTCAGAAGTCTGATGTTCATATTGTATAATTGGATCGCTCCCAGGTTCAAGTTATTGGAGAAATAAATTCAGTCACCATTAGACTAGCCTCTGACCCTAGAATTGTTCAAAGAATTGAAATTCTAATTGCAGATATTCCAGAATTCTATGGGTTAGTCTTAAGCAGGGACTGGTCTGCGAAACTTAATGGTTATATCTCAACCGATTATTCACATATGTGTCTTCCCTACAAAGGGAAACCTAATCAAATAAAATTCAAACGAGATAAACATATGACGCCCACTGTAAGTGAATTCGAGCAACCGAATGAACCTGTAGCTTTCAGCAATAATATTCTTGGAGGTTATTTTGTCGAGTCTTTTCTTGGAAATTTTATTGCACCACAATCACCATTCTCTGTAAATACGTTTGTTTCTCAAATTGAAAATTTTCCGCAATATGATGCTTCCATAATTGTAAATATTTCTGATTCTTTTGTAGATAAAAACATAGATAGAAATTTATTTTGGTCATTATATTTTGATGGATCGAAATCTAATGATGGAGCAGGAGCAGGATGCATAATAATTGATCCAAAAGGATATAGGACTATGTTATCATGCAGATTATAATTTTAGTGCACTAATAATGTTGCTGAATATGAAGCCTTGATTCAAGGGCTTTATAAGGCCACAGGGTTAAATGTAAAACACCTGAAAGTTTATGGAGATTCTGAAATTGTCATAAGACAAGTGAGGAATACTATCCATTGTCTTTCAGGACATCTTAAACACTATCAAACCCTAGTACAGGATCTTACCACTCAATTTATAGCATTTAATATTTCTTCTATTCCCAGGAATAAAAACACATCAGCTAACTTGTTAGCTAATGTTGCATCCAAACTCCTTCCTGCTGAAAATTGCAATCCGGATAGATTTTTAGTAGAGTTAATTTTTTGCCCATCTGTCCCAGATAATATCACTAATTGGAGAGTATTTTATCATGATCAAGATATTTTGAATTTCTTAACTTCTGAGAAATCATACGATGAACAAATTATTGATGAAGATGATCATGATCTGCAAATTACTTCAAGAAATAATGAAAACACGATTCCCAAATCTGTTGTCAAATTAGAAGATCTTTATGATATTAAAGACAGATTCAAGAAAGTTACTAATTCCAAAATTCAAACTTCAACTTTGAAGTTTGAATTAGTCAATCTTGGTTCTGATTCTAAACCTCAGAATGTTAATCTAGGTCTCAATTTAACTTTAGAAGAATGATCATCTTTCATTAAACTTCTGAGTAAATACAAAAATGTCTTTGCTTGGAATTATGATGATTTAAAGACTTATGATACTTTTGTAATTCAACACACAATTCCAATGCTATCTGATGTTAAGCCTGTGCAACAAAAATTGAAAAAGATTCATCCAAATCTTGAAGATCAAATCAAAACAGAACTCAACAAGCTTCCGAAAGCCAAAATCATTTTTCCCGTAAGCATTCCAATTGGGTTTTCAATATGGTACCTGTTAGGAAGAAAAATGATGATATTAGAATCTGTATTGATTTCAGGAATTTAAATAAGGCATGTCAAAAGGAGAATTTCCCATTGCCAACTATGGAGCAAATTCTCCAAAAGGTAGCTGGTTCTGAACTCATGTCCTCCCTTGATGGATTTTCAGGGTATAATCAAATTCTAGTACATCCAGATGAGAGGCTAAAAACCACTTTTAGAAAATGGGGAACCTATGCTTATCAGAAAATGCCTTTTGGTTTAGTGAATGCAGGAGCTACTTTCCAGAGAGCCATGGACATAGCATTTAAGGGTCTGATTAATAGATCAGTTGTCATTTATCTTGATGACATAACAGTTTATTCAAAGAAAAGATCGAATCATCTACAAGATCTAAAACAAATATTTGAAATATGTAGAAGATTTGGTATTTCACTAAACCCGAAGAAATATTTCTTTGCTCTTGATCAAGGAAAACTCTTAGGGTTTGTTGTGTCAAAAGATGGTATAGATATCGATCGTGATAGAGTTAAAGAAATTTCTGACATTTCTTTACCTCACAATAAAAAGTTCATGCAATCATTTCTAGCTCAGATTAATTTTGTAAAAAGATTCATTCCAAATTTTTCTTTAATTGTTTTACCTATGCAGAATATGATTAGGAAAAATTCAGTGTTCAAATGGGGTCATAAAGAAAAACAAGCCTTCAATGCAATCAAGAAGGAAATTATTGATGCACGTGCATTGAATACTCCCAATTTTTCTAATGATTTTATTCTCTATACTTTGGCAACCGAAAATTCTTATGTTTTTGTTTTAATACAACTCAATGATCAAAAAATCAAAGCACCGATTTGTTTCTTCAGCTCAAATCTGCAAGGAGTTGAGCTGAATTATTCTGATGTTGAAAAACAAGCTTTTGTTGTATTTAAGGAAATCATGCATTTTAGGCCTTTTCTCTTAAAAACACATACAAAAGTGATTTTTCCTTTCTCAGCAGCAAGACAATTACTAATTCAAAGGGAAGTAGGAGAAAAAAGGGCTAATTGGGTGACAACCTTGCAAGAATATGATATTGACATTAAACTAGCAAAGATTGTTAGAGGACAAGGTTTTTGCATATTATTAGCAGGAGCTCATAATATATCAGAAAATCAGGATCCAGAAAATGTTATTCAAGTAAGTAAGATAAGTATTACAGATTCTGAATCTCACTATGTTGATCTGATATTTTACTTGAAAAATGGGTATGCTCCTTCTAATCTCAGCTATAAGAATAAACGTGCTTTAAGATTAAAGGCTACTAAAAATGAAATCATTGATGATGTGTTATTCAGGAAAAATTATGATTCAATCTTACTAAGATGTCTTGAAAATACTGAAGAAAAGAAGGTCTTGTAGGAATTACATGATGGTCCAGTAGGAGGTCATTTTGGAGGCGATACCACAGCCCACAAAATCATCCATGCTGGATATTATTGGCCTACCCTTTTTAAATATTCTCATGATTATGTGAGAAAATGCAAGATTTTCCAAGCTGCTAGTGGAAGGAAAAGGAAGCTAGCTTTTCCGCTACAGCCAGTAAACATTGAACAACCATTTGAGCAATGGGGGCTTGATATTATTGGTGAGATAACTCCTCATTCTTCCAAGCAGCATAAGTACATTCTCACAGCAACAAATTACTTCACAAAATGGGTAGAAGAAATTCCTCTAAAGGTAGCCAACTCTGACACAATTATTGATTTCATCGATCAATTCATCATTACCAGGTTTGGTGTACCTAACGCTCTGGTCTTTGACAATGCATCTTATTTTTCTCGTAATAGTATAATGGAATTTGCAATTAAGAGAGGTTTTAAATTAAAATATTCAGCTAACTATTATCCACAAGGTAATGGTTTGGCTAAATCCACTAATAAAAATCTCCTCAAAATCATCAAAAGGACTATTGATCAAAGCCAACAGAATTGGCACAAGTCTTTAATTTTTTCATTATGGGCTGATCGTATTACTCTTAAAGCTTCTATTGGAACTTCACCTTTCAATTTAGTTTATGGTAAAGAAGCTGTAATACCATCAAATCTAGCTCTTCCATCATTGGCCCTGGTGCAATTCATTGAAGAAAATCCTTCCTCATCCATTCAATTAAGATTTGATAAAATCCTAAAATTAGAAGAGGAAAGAGAGAAAGCAAGATTTTTTCATGAAAAACATCAACAGCTTGTTAAATCCTCTTTTGATTCAAATTCCACCGGCTCAAAAAATTTGTCAATTTGTGATCTTGTTCTGAAATGGGATAAAGCACATGAGGAAAAAGGTAAGCATACCAAATTCCAAAATATGTGGCTTGGACCATTTCAGACTGCTAAAAATATAGGCTCATATACATTCATACTTCAAGATTTAACAAGAAAGAGAGAATCTCTTCCTGTAAATGAGCTTGTATTAAAGAAATTGTTTTCATGAGAAGGTAACCCCTTCTTACTTGTACATATTCCTTTCTGCAATTTTCATTTTTTTTTTGTAAAATAAAAGTTGTTAATAGTCTTTAATTGAATTTTTACTATTAGAAAATTGTCTTAGAAAGAATGTTATAAATACTTATTTTAAGTAAATAAGAATTTTTAGGGAATTGATTACAATTTTTATATAGTTTAAATAAAATGTTGAAATTTGAAAATTTGTTTAAAGCATTTGCATGATCTTATGAAACTTTGAGGAAAATGTAAATCATTATAAGTTTATTAAGCAGAGAAAGGTTACCTTTAAAAAGTAAAGACTTTTGCAAACTTTGGAAAACAAAAACTCTCAAAATTGTCATCCATTTATTCTTAAGGATATAACTATTTCACCCCATCCATTTTGATTGTGATTTTTTAGAATGCAATTCTAAGGAAATTATATGACCAAATTTAGGAGATAAGAGGTCTCATCATGAGCCTGCTTACCATGATCATAGGAAGTAATCAAACTGACATTACCAATACTGCATACCAAAATAGGGTAATGGCTTATAAATTAAGACAAGAAGTCTCATCACGAGCTGGCTTGTTCAGTTTAATTACAACTAGCGAATGGCATTGTTGCTAACTGGCTACCAAACCAGAACAATGGCTCTTAAATTAAGAAAAATAAATAAAAGACAAAAATATGAGAAAATATGTCTTATGAATTTATTTTTAAAGAGTCATAATCTTAATTGGATGGGACAAAGAATATTTAATGGTCAAAAGGTAACCCTGTCGAGACTATGAACGTTTGCTGGCAGCAAAGGCAATACCTATGACAATAGAGTATATTACATAAGCTAAACTTGAGAAAATCTGCCTACTTTATTATTATCAACCAATCAAAGCTTGAGATAACCCAAAAAATGTTTTTATCTTTGAAGAATTAGAAAGAAATTGTAAGTGATTTTTATTCTTTTTCATAGTTAGATTTTATTTGAATTATCTTAAGAAAAGTTTATATTATCTTTAGAAATTTTTACTTACTAGAAATATAGTGTTCATTTCATTTTTTCAGAGATAACTGTTTCTTCCAGTGAATTGCCAATTTTTGTACTGTACAACAACCCCTCCCCATTTTTAAATTTTTACAATAAATCCCATTTAAAAATAGGTCCCCTTTTTATATCTTTTCCATAGATAAAAGGATGCATATCACATTTTATTCACGATGTATACAAGTTTTAAAAATTTTCCGATCCGATGAGTTAAAAGACCTTTTAACATATTTTGAACATATTAGAAAAACTTTATACCTATAAATACATTAAAATGAATAGTAAATCGCAATCGGAAATTTGGAGAAGTTCTTTTAAAAGAATTGTTATTGCTTTGAGAAGTTTCGATGCATTGCGCTCAATCGAAATCGCATTTCGGAATAATATTAAGTCTTGCACTTTTCTATTTATAACAATGCGATGAGATTTATCGCAATCGCATTTCCGGAAAAATATTAAACATTGCATTCCTTTCATTGCAAAATTTCGATGTGATTGCGCTCAATCGCAATCGCATTTTCGGAGATAGATTATAATAGTCCACTTCATTTTAAATCTCCGATGCGATCGGGATTTGGTAAAAACATTTTCACATTCCCTCTCATACAAATTGCGATGCGATTGTTGCAATCGGAAAATCGGCATGAATCATATTCTATTTATCTTGCGCACCATTGAATACTTGCGATGTGATTGTTATTTTGCCTTTATATTTATTCATCGCATCGCAAAGGATAAAAAGTGAATTTTAACATTTATTACAAGGATGCGCCGATCTCTGATTGTACGACAATATTAATTCAAAATCAGATGGAAGATCATGGGTTATTTTGTTTTCAATACGTGAATGTGACCCCTTGGAGAGAATTTATGTTGAAAATACAGGGAGATTAAATGGTAATTGAATAAAAAAATCTTTGTGTGGCTATTCTCATTATTGTGTTTTATTTGAGCTGAAAGCATTCATTTGAATTGCAGAAAAAATGTTTGAATCCTTTCATTTGCAGAACTTGAGAGAATTTAACCGATTCTGAAATGTCAAAGAGAAACAGAAAGTCTAAAGCTGCTTTTGTTGCAAAAGCTCCTGTGTTGAACATTCTGCCCAAGGAGAAACCGGCAAAGCTCAAGCTAGTCACAGACACCTCCTGTCAAGGATTGGGGAAGACGACATGGGAAAATGTATACAACTTGATTGAAAAAGAGAAACCTAGGGTTGTTGTGACTAAGGCAACTATTCCTGATGAAGAAGATTTAGAATCTGACTCTGAAACTCAACTCAGTGCATTGGAAAATTCATTTTAGCACCGAGTAGCTCCTCGAGCAAACATGTTTCCCTACTATGATGCTATCAGATGGGTCATCGACAATGTGACCATTCAAAAGAGGACTTTTGTTTCTGCTTCTGGATTAGTGTTTGGGTCATTCAAAGCAGAAGATATTAAAGCAATGTATCACCTTCCTAACCCGCAAAAGATTTATAACAAAGAATTCCTTAAAGAATATGCTGCAGAACATCAAATTAGGCAGAGTCAATCAAAGAATGGATGAGTAACCCTCAGAAGCATAAGAAGGAGAAATCAGTTATGTACTCTGTGGAGTCTCTCGCGCCTCCATATTGTTATGCCGCAGTGATGATGTGTAGTCTGTTTGGAAACAATAACTCTGCTAGATTTTCTATTCAAATGGTCCCGTTAATTCATTCTGCTGTTAATTCTGAAATTATGGATTGGGCTGTCATTTTTTCGGATAAGATAGCCAATCGAATTTTAGAGTACATAAAAGATAAGAATTCAGGGAATTCCTCCCCTTTCCATTTTTGTGCTTATATTTTAGATGCCCTCTGTTTCAATTCTAAGTTCCCCATGCTAGCTTGGAAATGGACTCCAAAAGAACCTATCCCTATTCATGTCTATCACAAATTCTTATGGAAGGAACATTTCAAACAACATGTTTACAGAGTCTACCATGGTTTTCTCATTCCAATTTACCATACCATTTTTGGTCATCTCCCTCCTAGACTTTCTAATAAAGCCAAGACTGATTTGACCTCTATCAGAGATCGGTTCAGGGAAGAAAAATTCACTTATATCGGAATTTTTGGGAGTATTTTTCAGCCACATATCCTTCCCTTATACGTTCCAGATAAGCTGTTAGCTTAGGAGATTTCCTATCAACTGAGAGTTGAAGGAATGTCTAGAATTTTGAAAAGTAATAAAAAGCTTATCTGGCCTACATTCCCTTTTAAGTGTGGTGACTATACTCTTAATAGTTTTTCTCATGCTGAAAAAGAAGTTGGTAAAATTTCTGATCTTAAGTTTTCAACAATTCCTGAAAGACAATATGACCCAAGAAAAGTGGCGTATGATTTTACTACCTCTATTTCAATTGCCTGATTAGAGCATGAACCAGACATTTTTGATGATTTATTTGTTTCGGTTGATGATATATCCTAAGTTTTTTATTCAGCCAAGTCCAAGTTGCAACCCGAAGATTTGAAAAAGTTTTCGTTTTATAGAATCCATAGGTTACTTGAAGTGCCTCTTGATCAGTTAAGAGCTCCCACACAGGAGAAAGCATCATTAACAAGCAGGAAGTACTTCTGGTAAAGAAGTAATATGAGTTGATCCTGTTCTAGGAAAAAAGGATGAGAGTAGCAAAGATGACACTGCAAAAATAGAAACATCTGCTAAACAAGATACACAGAAGCCTTTAGTTCAAACAGAAAAAGGAAACACGGGTATTGATGCCTAGGTACATATTAAAAAAGTAATTACAGAAAGTAAAAACACTGAAAAGGCACCCAAGAATGATGCAAGTTCTCAACTTGGAGGACAAGTAGATACTAAACTGGTTGTTTCTCCTCATTTTTCTAAATCAATATCGACAATTTTCCCAGCAGATAGGATTGCAAAACACTCCTCAAGTTGATGATCCCAAAGATCAGGATGTGGAAATCATTCTTGAAAACCCCACTAGAGAAATTATGCTAAAGATTGAAGAAATCCCTCCTTTAGATATATTCTACAATCCCAAACATAAGGTTGTGGTAAGAAAACAAAGGAAAAGGAGGAGAACTGATCAAGATGCCCTTTTGGCAGCACAGGGGGAATTGTTAAATGTTGTTTATAAAAATGTTGAGGTGGATCCATCTGAGGATCTCACCAAATTATCTCAGTATGCTGGTGCCTATAGTGATGCCACTATAGATAAAGCCTCCAAAGTTTCACAACTAGTAAAACAAAAGGATATGCAAATTGCTATTTTTGAGGAACAGGTTGTAGGTGATGAACAAAAGATTATTCAGTTGGAACAGCAAGTACAGGATGTAGAATTCAGAGCTAAACAACTAGAAGAGCAGTTGAGCCTTGAAAAGAAAAAGATTGATGAACAAGCCTTGGGAAAACAACATCAGTTGACTCAAGAAGTAGAAAAGCTACAAAATATTTTACAAAACGAAAGAAATTCAAAGGTTGAACAAGAAAAAATGTTCCAATCAGAATTGGACAAGTTCAAGGAGTATCCTAAGTCAGACCAATTCATAACTGAATCTCTTGAAATAAACAAACTACTATCTCAACAGTTAAATGAATTTTGTCTATAGTTAACACAGATTGAGCCTTTGTGCGAAGTAACATCATATTTGATAGAGAAACTAGTCACTCTTAGGCAGGAAATTGAGCATGCTGATGATAAAATTTTCAAGTTCCTTTCATGGCAGGATTCAGAGTAGGGAAGAAAAGCTAATCTTCCTAGACTTGAAGAAAGACATAAGGAAATTTTATTTATGGAATGGAAACAGTAGTTGATGAAATCATAAAGAGACATATCAAGGGCTAAAGGTTTAATGAATAATACAACACAATGTATTAATGACAGCTTGTACGCTACCAATTTGATCTCAGATTGTACCCTAGGAAAATTACCTAAAATAAAAGTAGCTGATTTCAGGTGGAAGGAAGATATAATCAATAAAAATCAACAAATTAGAAAACTTCAAGGAATTTCATGGGATAATGTGTGGTCTTATCTGATCAAGCCACATAGCCAACATATGGCCATCAAATTCCTCTCAAATGCTATTCAATGTATCATTCCTGAATTCTCTGATGCTACATACACTGGGCAGTTACATTCCAAAATGAGACGGCCAATAGAAGTCCAAGATATGCTCAATATTTGCCACCTTCGCACATCTACTGATGATCAATGAGTTAGTCTACCAACAGCTCGCATTTCAGTTTTAGATATTTTTATTTTTAGATAGATTGTAGGAATAATTTTAGTTATTTTGTTTTGTTAAGTACCTATTTAAACCCCTTTCATGCATTTAGAAAGGGGTCCTTAATTTGTAATACTTTTGACTTGGAGATTACATTTATGTACTCCATTTACTCCTATATTCTTTTATAAATGGTCACATCTCGTGATTCTGTGCGGAATTATTTTTAAAGAGTTGCATTTCTGTACCTTGGATTTGATTTTGCATTGGAATTGATGGATTAAAGTATCAGATTTCATTTGAAAGTCTCAAGATGGATACGGTATTTCTATCTATTTATTGTTAATTTCTTTTGTCATATGATATTCTATTTTAAATTTGCTATCGTTTATATGTACTTCGTTTCACAATATTTCTTATATATATCATTTTTTAGTATATTAAAAATATTTATCTTTCATAAGTGTATGTAAATGATATACAATGATGAATATAATATGCTGATATAACTCTGTTTAATTTCTTAAACAGAGTTATATTTATTTGTTGTTGCACATTTCAATTAAGCTATAATACATTTTTATGGTTATTGTTCAACTGAAATAATTTTAAATTGTATTCACATATGATACCCAGGTTAGTTTTAGAATTTCTTTATCAGTATTTAAATTAGATTAGCTATTATTTTCATTTCCAGTCATTTAGTCCCATTTTCCTCATCCAATCATTCTATTACCAACTCATTCAAATTATTAGGAAACTGGTCCTATAAATCCAGTCGGAGCCACCATCCCAAACGGAAAAGGAGCTGACTTAAGGTCCCGACCGGGTGGTTATCCCCCAATGTTTGAAGCAGCGATTTTCGAGGCTTCAACAGGAGTTTGTAGGAAACTCTTTAAGATTTTTTTAGCTTTAATGGGTACTTTGGAGCTTTTGGAGAGCATAAGTTTTGGGAGTTTGTAGGAAACCCTTAAAGATCTTTGGAGCTTTAATGGGTACTTTGGAGCTTTAATGGAGCTTAAGTTTATTTGACACTGTCAACTTGGGTGTTGCTTAGACTGATGGAACTATAGGGTATGTAGCTCTAATGGAAATAGTGTAAAAATTTTGATATTTAATTTTTTATAATTAAAAGAATTAAAAAAATAAAATAAATGACAATTTTATATGTATATCACAAAAACTGTAACAGGATTCTTAACTATAGAGATTTACTCTTACTTATTATGGAGATTTTTAATTTATAAATAAGTTTTGTTATGATATAGTAGCTTATAATACTACATATCTACAAAACCATAACTAATTTTGTATAATTTCATGACATTTATTCATGTGACAATTTTTTAATTAATCAATTTAATTAAAATGGAAAAAATACATAACTACTTACTAAATCAAAACCTTTTATTAATGAATATCGAAAAAATATTTTAAAATATTGAATAGGGATTAAATCACTATTATCCTTATAAAAAATTATTCCAAAATAAATATATCTATTGACTTAATTAATTATAATTTAATAAAAACTTTAAAAAAACTATTAAATTATTAATTTTCATTTTTTAACTAATTTTGTATGATTTCATATGATATTTATTCATGTGATAATTTTTTAATTAATCAATTTAATTAAAAGGGAAAAAATACATAACTACTTAATAAATAAAAACCTTTTATTAATAAATATTGCAAAAATATTTTAAAATATTTAATAGAAATTAAATAACTACTATCCTTATAAAAACTTATTCCAAAATAAATATATCTATTCACTTAATTAATTATAATTTAATAAAAACTTTAAAAGACTATTAAATTATTAATTTTCATTTTTTATTACTTGAAAAGTAATTTTAATATACCAATTTAAATACTTTTAAAAATATAATGAAAAGTAATAATATAAATAAATAAAATTCAACACCATCATAATTCTTAAAAAAACAAAATCGGCATTGGTAACATATTTTCCATATTTACTATTAAGGAGATAATGGGTATTATATTTTAAAAATTTAGATGTATTGTATTTCACTTCCTAAAAAATATATATATGGCCTATTATATTAAATGAGGACAAAATTTATTAATAAAAAGTCAAAATATATATATATATATATATTATTATTATTTATCATAATTTATTATTCCACTCTAAAAATTATACACAATTATATTTATATTTTAAGATTTATAATTTTATATTATTAAGAATTTATTAAAATTGTAACTATTTTTCTAAAAGTAATTTATGATGATGATGATGATGATGGTTAACGTCCACTAAGACCAATCTTTGGTCTATCGGATCTAAAGAAAAGAGTTATTTAATTTGATTTAAGATTTTATTCCTATGCTCAAAAAGCTTGGAGAGAAGCCTCCCGAGTTCACTATAATTTTGACATCTTAAAAGGTTAGGAAGGTCGGTATTGCAACAAATATTATGAAATTCAGCTCTAATGTGGTTGTACGCGGAGCACTCTAAGAGGAAGTGATTTTCATCCTTGATGTTCATATTCTTACAGACATGGCAGATCCTTTCCATCCATGCTGTTTTCGGAATTGTCTAATGACCTGTTTCACTATGGAGCTCATGAAAGTTCATTCTAATCTTGGCTATATTAATTTTATTCTTTGTGCTAGTTAAAATAGAGAGATACTTTTGATCTTCTAAGGTGGGGTTGATGACCTCCTTATCATACCTTAATTTTCTTTTAGCTGCTAGATCTTTCTCACACCACATTTTTTCTTTGAACTTAGAAGTAACAATTTTTTTAATCTTATTGATGTTTTGCAATTCAACATTCTCGTCGATCTCCCAATGGTTTAACCAGGCCCTAGTGTCTTTATACCAACCTCATTTAAGCCTTAGGTGGTTTTGGCTGGAATTTGAAGCTAGCTTAAGAAGTATATGGTCTCCTATGCTATTGAGCTTGTGCTTGTACAAAAAAAGCCTAGTCATAGCTAGGCTCTCGATAGGGGAAAGACCCACTTCTATAAGGAGAATAGGATAGGGTGTATTGATTATAATTTTAAGGTTATGCGTTATAAAATGCTTCTGGATTTTCTCAATCTTTCTCCAGGATTCTCTAGAGATGCTGCAACCCCAAACCTCACATCCATATAAGATAACAAGAGTGACTAAAGTTTCAAAGAGGAACTTCTTTCTATCCCACATTATGAGTTTTTTCATTTTACAATTATTCTCAAGAACTTCTTTCTATCCCACATTACGAGTTTTGTCGTTTTACTTCTTTCCACCCGCCATTAATCATTTTCTGAATGCTATAGTTCCAGTTGAGCTTATGATGAATATTAATTCCTAGGTACTTGTAAGAAGACACTTCCTCCAAATTACTATTGTCATACATAAAATTAGCGTAAGTGTCCTTCTTGGATTTGATAATCATAACTTTTTCTTTTGTCACTGTTAATAGATATAACCATGGTAGAGCAGAAATCCTTAAGAAGTCTAAGTTTCTTATCAAGATCAGATGGGCACCTTGCGAGAATAACAATATCATCAGCATAGAGAATAAGGATGATGACTATCGCAGCTAAGATCATGCCAGCACATCCTGCTTCCTCTAAACAACCTTCTAGCTTGTTGATGTAAATGCCAAATAGGGTAGGGGAGAGGGGGCCACCTTGTTTAACTCAAATATTACACTTAATATATTTCAACCACCCGGGATTGCTCTTTAACTTGGAAATTACATTCTCGTATAACCTTATAGTGGTCGCTCTTAGTTCGAAAGGAACATTTAGCTCTTCTAATCTATTCAATAGGTTATTTCTAGGAACCGCATCGAAAACATTTATTAAGTCCATAAAGCAACAGAAGAGATTGGATTTATCATTACGAAATTATTCCATAATGATCCTAAGCGTAACGAGGTGATCTGTTGTTAATTGATGCCTTCCAAAACCTTCTTGGCCTTTAGCCCGCTTACCTTCAATTTCAAGCCAAATGCTCAACTTCTTTTCCAAAATAATACAATATAACTTGCCTAAGAGAGGGCTGACCATAATTGTTCAATAATTAGAGGGGTTATTTGTATCCCCAATTTTAAAGATATGGATAATGAGGTTCTAAGTCCAAGTTTTAGGGAACCCTTGCTTTACCGCTTGGTTGAAAAGCTTGTGGATGTGGGGGATGAGGACAGGACCTTAAATTTTTAAGATTTCCACCTGGTAACCTTCAATGTCTTTAGCTTTCCCATTTTATAGGTGTTTAACCCCAAAATCAATGTCTTCTAATGAGAAAAATTCTTTCGTTGTGAGCAGGGTTTCAAAATCCCTGGCATTTGGAGATTCATAAAGCTTTTTAAGATAGGAATTCCAGTCGTGTAGAGAAATTTTATTATTATCTTTCATTTTCCTAGTTAGAATCTGCCTCTATAATTTCTTAGGAGCCACCTTAGAGAGGTGTAAGAGATTCTCTTGTCTTTTAAAAATATATTGCCTTTTTTACTTTTAGTTAGGGCTTTGTAGATTTTTATCTTGTTAATTTAGAGAGATTCATCAACAGCTTCCTTAATTGCTCTCCTCGCACTTTTAAAATCTGTGTCATACCATGGGTTGGTTTTTCTATTTCTTTTATTACTTGAGACTTGAATTGAGAACTTTTTAATATAATATGGGAGGGTTGTAGTAAAATTATGATAGAGGTAATCTATGTTGCTTATACTAGATAAAGGAAGAAAATTAGTTTTTAATTCATTTAGAAAGAGATCATTTTTATTTCTATCAAAGATTAATTTCTTTTGACTATAAGGATTATCTTATATGGGATCTCTATGCATGACAAAATTGAGAGTTATGAGTAAAGGCCTATGATCAGAGTCAGGCTCATTGTCGTCTAAGATGTCAAAATTTATTATTTCATTGTATAAAGGGAGATCGGAAATAACATAGTCTACCACGCTCCTGCCAAGCCCATGGATGCATTTAATCTTGCTAGAATTGGGCCACTTCTTTAGACCGTTGCAAATTATGAGATCCTAAGCACTACAAAGTTTGACTAGCTCTGGCCCAAAAAAATTATCCACGAGGTCTTCAGAGCTCCTTTTGTATCGGCTAGCCAAAGTAAGGTCTTCGTCTAACAAAAAAGTATTGGGGTTGGAATGATTGCTTAGAAGAATCGCTTGGTTTCTTGAAGTTTGAGCATTAAAGTCACCCATTAAATGAATATTACCTTCATTCCTTAGGCTATAAATATCATTCTCTAAACCATTGGAAGGACTATTTTTATCTAGATTATTTTTCCTATAGAAGTTAGAATTAATAGGAGAAAAATAACAGATTGCTATGTAGGCCTTTTTATCAATAATGTCAGTAATTATATAGGATAAAACACAATATATTAATTTTAATAAAATTATTTTGAAATAATAAAAAAATATATATTACTTTAAATAAAATTATTTAAGTAACTTCAATATTTATAAATCTAATAAACAGTATTGCAAATCTTTACATCATGGTTTTCAAGTATCTCTAATATGCAATATGGAGTAGGGAGGGATTGTTATTATGTATTTGAGTTAATATAATAAATATAGTATATCATATTTTTATAGTGTGAGTAAGGAAAAATATTTTTTTTAATACTATGATATAAAAAAAAATAAAAAATCTTCATTTAAAAAATCATTTTATAGTTTTTATGAAGTTTATAATTTAATTTTCTATTTTTAAATCAAAAATTTTACTTTATATAACAATAGATGATAAAATATTCAACTTCAAAAAATTAACTTTTCGATATCAATTGGTATCATAGCTAACTTCTACTACCACCACAATTCATTTTTTCCATTATAAAAAACATTCTATATACATTCTAGTGATATGCTTATTTATATGGATTGCATTAAAAAAACGATCTATCATCTTCTTTTTCACACGTTTGTTCCATAAGAAATACAAGGATCAATTCCCTCTCAGTACAATCATAACTATTTTTCTTTCTTCTTAGTGGTCACACATGGAATTTCATAATAAATATTACAATCAAGATGTTTTTCATATATTTAGACATCCAGTTTTTTTTAGTGACAATAATAGTTTTTTTCATAGTATATTCAACTTATGTAGTGAAAAAACTAGGTTTTAATAGGTTTTCAAGTGAGATAGAAGATATAATTTAGGATTTCAAAAATAAAATCTCTCTAAATTGCATTCTTTATCCATTGATTATTTGAAACCTTCAAAAAGTAATCATATGCTTAGGATTGAAAGCATGTCCCATGCTAGCACCATTCAAAACTAATATGGTCACAACCAAAACTAATATATATTCCTTGGATGCACCCTCCATGTCCATGTCCATCTCCATGTCACACTATCATATAGTGTTAAAAACACAAATAATGTGAATGGGATTTCCATTATCAAAACATGGTTGACCACTCAACTTGGTCCTTTCTATACGCAAAGTAAGATGATGAATATGGAAAATACGAATTCTGATAACACTACTTCATGTACCCCATGAAAAGATAATACTACTTCATGTTCACAAATAACAATGATTACCATTACTAAAACTATTGAGCATTTGGAAGATGGATGTGCATGTAAATAAATAATGTGTCAAGATATATATGAGGCTAAGTTGTGGGTTTGTCATCTTAGTAGCCATATTTCCATCTACAACATTGATTATTATTATCAGAATTTATTTATGCGATAGAATAAAACATCTAATTCCAAAGATGGAAACATCTTTTGAACCATCCATGGTAAAACCCATCATAAAATTTCAACAACAGAAGAGGGTGTAACAAAGAATAGGTGAATAATGAATTATGAAACCCATTGGATAAAAGGAGGAAAGGTACATAAAGAATATCTATGTGGATATTAAGAATATAATCCAGAGATAAAAGCCCAAAATAAAATATAATTTTAAAGGAGGAAAAGTACATAAAATCATACAAGGTAAAACATTTGAAGAAATACAATAGTGAATCATAAAAATTTAGCACTGAAGATATTCTGATTAAGCATTATGTTGGGCATAATGAGAATGATTAAAATCGCACAACACATAATCCTTGCTACATAGTCACCATGTTACATCTATTTATAGTTTTCAAAACACATAGAAAACCATTATGTTAAGGAACATACAATGTGCTAAATATTGATGGGTCTTTTTTGGCAATGCATAACAACTCAACATTTAAAAAAAATGATGATAGTGTAATAGTATAATTATCAGGATCATTTTTCCATATGAATTTAAAATTATATGACTATCCAATATGGATATTCAACAAAATATATGTGTAAACATTATAATTTTTAATTGGAATGTGATTTATTTTTAGGAAAAGTTGAGGAAATTTACAAGATTCACTTGGAAATTAAAATAAAACATTGTGATTATTTTCCTTCCAAAATATTCCATTAAAAATTAAATATTGACAATATTTAAAAGAATAGAAGAAAAAAAAGACTAAGGAAAAATGAATAATGGTATTTCTATAGAGGTAGCTCTAAAATAATATCAACTAAAAAAACCATGTAACAAAGGAAAAAATAATGGTCTTTCTATAGAGTATAGTTCTAAAATAATATAAATAAAAAACCATGTAACGAAGGAAGAATTGTTCCTAAACACAAATAAACACCATGTAACCAAAAAAAAATTCCTACATAGAAATAAACAAAGATTATTTTTTGAGTTCAATTCACCCAAAAATTAAATTTTTGTTCTCGTAGTGTCTACACACATATCATCATTTTGTTTCTTATCAAATCTTCTTAATGAAAATATAAAATACCTAGTTTTCTTTTGAGTTAGTTTTCCAAGAATATATTACAATAAATATCTATTGTTGTGGCATGTGATGGAGCACAATTATGGCCCTTTTTTATTTTTATTTATCAATTGATTGCATTGTTGCATTTATATTATTGATTTTTCACTATTTAATTTACCCATATAATAACAATACTATATCCACTATCACGTTTTTCACTTGAATGGGAAATTTCATGCACGTGTCTTTTAGATGCTTCATTGTCGAAGTTTCGGCTTGTTTTTTAAAATAAAAAATAACATTTAAACGTTATAGCTATTTCTCCAATTGATTATATGAGTCTTTGGAGTAATTAATTATATGAGTCTTTGGAGTACTTTAATTACTAGTATAAGGGCGTGAGTTGAAAATCTTCTAATTTGGTGGAAATCTAAAAGAAAGACCTACACACCATACTATGTAAAACCTTATTATTATCTTCAATAATGTCTATAGACTCGTCTCTTAATTAATGGAAATGTAATTCCAAAATTATAATGTTGTGATTAATTTTTTGGATTACTAATAATACTCACCTCTTTCTTATTTATTGCTTTTATTTTTTGAAGTGTTAAGAATCACTAATTGTTAGTGATGGTGCTCGATCCCAATCGATTAAAGTAATTCCCCTCCATTGATTGATTACTTAAGGTATAAAAAACAAACTTACAACCAATCCTTCAATCAATTTTTACTTAGCATATTGATATATATTTTAACTCGTGGTTTTTTATTAAATTCATAAAATGAGTTTTTTTGCAAATTGGATAAATTTGTATTATGTGTGTGTTTTGCGATATGGGCTAAATTTCTTTTGTGGACATTTATCTATGGCAATGTGATTTTTCACTAAGACCTGCAGGCTTTGGTCTAATGAAAATCATGATTCTCAATAAGTAGTATGAGAGTGTAGGTCACGAGTTCGGTACACACCCAACTCACTATAGGGGGAGATTATTTGACATTAGATAAATCAATGCTCCTCGTGTGTTTCACGACATGGACTAACCACCTCTCGTGTATCTTTATCTCTGCGGTACAATTATTGGCTAATATTTATGGGTTTTGATCTAATTTCAATCGTGATTCCCAATAGGTTGAAGATTAGCATTAGAATTTTGCTGGTTGGTTTCACTGGTAACAATGATAGAAATAACTATAATCATGTAACATCCCCAGTATCCGCAGTAAACCTCATGTCAAAGTAAGTAAGAATTAGAATTTTTTTATGGAATCACCAACATGTAGTAATCCAAATTCACTATTTTGTATTTCTTAACTAACCTTTAGATAAAATTATCATCATTACATAGAGTAAACTTTAGAAATGGAATAGCAAGTTTCATAACATAAAAATCATTGTTGTAGCATACAATCATAAACCTCCTAATGTAACCTTACATTATTTTCATGATTATTTTAACTAGGTTAGTTAATCAAATACATGACAATGTAAATTTCTCATCATGCAAGGAATCAAAATCATTAGAATGACACAAAGACAAACACATCATTGGACACCAATGTACTCTAGAAACACTCTAGGGTGAAAACAAAAAAAATAAAAAATTATTAGGGTGTTCACCCAGCACTCAATGGTTGTAAGGAAGACCATCCATTGACGATTGTCATACAATATTACAAAGAAATATCATCTTAAATACAACATGACTAAATAGAAGTTATTAAATTAATCATCATATTATTTACCCACAAATCCTCAAACATCATGTATTTGTGGTATGGGTGTCCCTGTCGTGTATTATCTTGCAGTTCACACCCCCTAAATCTATATGGACCATTAGTTCATTGTCCGCCATAGTTTTAAGCATAATTTATCTTTTGCATACTTCACAACCCCTTCTTGCAACTCCTACTCTCAGCAAAATTTGATATCATGATTAGATCAAATATTAATGAAACTAATAATGAATATTTATTAGTGATGCTTCAAACATCTATGCATGTGAATACATAAAATGTAAAAAAAATATCTATAAAAAAATTAACAATTATGAAGACTTTTAAAGAAAGCTAATGTAAAAAATTAATAATTATGAATGCATTTAAAGACAGACAATGTAAAAGATTAATAATTCTGAAGACATTTACTATAGAAAAATTGATAGATATTTTTATTTTGGAATAGTGTTAGGGAAAATTTTAATGATGGAAGTTTATCTTAAAGTTTAGAAACCTTGGCCAATCTTACTAGTCCCTTATATGAAAATTGTAAAATTTTGAGGATATTTTTGTAGAAATATTTATATTTCCAATAATTTTATATTAGTCAATATAATATTTTGGCGATTTTGAAGGTAAAATAATGATGTAATATAAAAATTGGGCTAATCATTTTAGAAAAAAAATAGAAATTGGCGAATCAATTTTTTTTTAAAAAGCATGGAAAACTAGTCCACCTGTGAATATTAGCCCATAAAATTTTTCCTTAGTGTTTTTAAATTTATAATTTAGTTATAAATAATAATTACATTGATAGATTTGTTTGTTTTAGAATAAGGCTTCCAAAATTTTAATTTAATTATCAATAATTATTAGGTGGATAGAATAGATTTAAGATCCACCAAATATTTTAAATTTTTGCGAATGTCATATTGATAAGCTATGATATTGACCTATGATATTGTAAGAAAGTTCAATTACAGGTTAAAAATCTTCATAGTAAAATGACAATAAATCTTATTAAAAAAAATTTTACATTATTAAACCACATACATATTTAACTCATATATTACATTTTCTTTTATAATTAATAATACTAAAAAAATTAAAAATATAATTTGATTATTTTTTATGAATTTTTAATTTAATGTAAAAAAAAATTAACTCTCAGTATGAATGGTTTATCTAATAATTTACCTACATTTAGGAAATTTCCTCATTTCACAAAATAAAATATAGAACATATAAATGAAAAACTTGTAAAATAATCCAATCAAAACCATTGAAATGGGAGACATTATTTCTTAGAGTAAAATAAAAGTTTTCATTAGAAAAAAAAAATTATGCTACGTTTATCAAAGCAACACACTTTCATCATTACTGATTTTAAATAAATAAAAACCCTCTTTAACAGACTTTCTTTAACAGTTGAATATCCTATCTAACTAAAAATAAATTTAGATTAAAAAAAACACACACAATGGAGAAGTAACAATTGAAAATTACATCATTAATTATAGACACAAACTTAGCCTCATCTAGTTTGAAATTCTAGACTAAATATTGCACCCAATAGAACTTTCTGTGACAGATATTGATAAACCACCCAAGAGAACTTTCTGTGACAGATATCAATAAACCACTATCTGAATATGTATACGATTGCATTCCCACTATTAAAAAAAAAAAAAAAGATTTCATTGAAGTAAAAATTCTACGGATGGTGACGGCTCTAACGCATAGTTGGAACGTTGTTATTTTTTTAGCGAATGTTAGACAAAGTTTGAAATAAATTTCAGGAGTTTTATTGGGTTAGACTAAAAACTCTACCAATGTGAAACCTCTGACACATCGTCTAAACGTGGACGCATTATTCAAAAGTTTCTATTGTTTTATTGACGGTTAAACAATTTGCAATGTATTTTTCATTAGCTGGAACTTGACGGTTACACTATCTTTCATGAAGAGAGTGGAATATCAACACGACTAGCTCAGTGAGAAAAAACAACTTCAGAGACTATGTGAACATGGCTGGTTAATCTACTACATCTACCCTTCACTAGCAGCATATATGGTTAGAAAAGTGATGCTACGCAATGTTATGCAGAAGGACTTTCTATCCTTCTAGCAAGAATTCTTCGTGATCGAACATGTAGAAATAGAGAAAAGAGTTCCATCGCACTGAATGCTGAAGGGCTATGTTTCTTCCTGAAAAGAATCACAATGTGCAATGTTTATGGTTTTCATGACCTATCATATGAATGAACATACAGATGGTGCAGCATGTTCATCAACTTAAAATCTGAGCATGTACACTACATTCAATTAATCAAATAGAGTTACATATATACATGAAGTATTGTCTCAAGATAGGGAAGTTATCTTGGACGTACAATTAGTTGGTTGAGAGAATATCTCAACCACACATGAAAAAGGAACCTAGATTTAGCTAACACTTATGGAATAGGAACAAACTCTATACATAGAAAGTCACAACTGAAGACAAGTAGGAATTACATATTCCAACACACACCCTTAATGACCACTTGTCTCGATATCAGTACGCAAAATCTAGTTGTGGTCAAACATAACAAAAGGATATGTCGATGTCCATATAAAGGAACAACCATCCACTAGAATGCATGGGTACCAACCGCTGCAAACGCTAGTATCGTAGGATGTCCTTCACATACATGGTTATGTCAACCATTATCATTGCATACATGTACCTGTATCTACAGATCCCCCTATAACATGGGATTTATCAGATGACCCATAACCATGCTCTTCTTTCATCGGTGAACTCTCACCTATAGTAGATTTGTCTTAGATCTCTTCGGAAAACTTCTACTAGATCTCTTCATCGACGACCTTTCACCGGATCTCTTCATCGACGACCTTTCACTGTATTTCTTCATCTGCGACATTGCACCGTGTTTCTTCATTGGCAACCTTTCACCATATCTCTTCATTAGTGGGCAAACACTGTCACAGACCTGCTTCCAGTCCACTTCACTGTTACACGTGGTTTTTGGCTAACCACAAACCGACACTATAAAATGGTTTCTGGTTGACCACGAACCTGTAATTACAAAATGGTTTTGAGATTACCATGAACTTTTACGGGGATACACATGCCTTACAAGGCTTACAACACAACTCCAACTCTTGAAGTTATCAGGTACATACTCTACAAAGACCACTAGAAAAAACATCCTAGACATGCTTACTAATAAATGTATGTGACCATCAAGAGTTTATTCCAAAATACTCACACAAACTCGATTGTCTATCATCCTCCAATATATGATGATGTCATCTTCAATTTCATGTCTTCATTATATCAGATGGTTAATAATTTCTGAAAATAAATTTGTCTTTTGTTGGAATGGACAATTCCAACATAGACTCAAACTAGTGACAATTGTTGGCCAGACTAAATGTCACTAGATTGTTTAAACCATATTTACATCAATGACATGACAATTTTTAAGCACTTATTAAAATAATAATGCAAATTACTACTACGCTTTACATGGCACTATCCTTAGCAACTCAACATAATAGCAACATCAACTTCTTTTGAGCTCCCATCTCCATATTCGGTCTATGATCCAACTTCTTCAATACCTCTATTCAAAAGACTTGCTCAGTTTTTAATGTCATAGCAGCATGATTCCCAGTCACCGTGTAGGAACACATTAAACCCTACTCACCCTATACAACTTCAATGCACATGCATCAATTGGCACAGGCTTCAGTCATCGAAGAAGCTTCAATGGTCCTTTGTCTGATCCTTCCACACCCAGCGCCACGAGGCTAGCACTGCCTACGAGGTCGGCACCTTGATCTCTGCTCACGTAGCAAAACGGCCCTCCAGAATACGATGCACTATCATGTGGTGGGATTCCTTCTTGAAGGTGTAGAATTGAGCTGTGATATGGGGATCTGTATCGACAAATATGGATGTCATTTTTGTGGTTGATTGGAGGGCGGGAGAAGAAGGGGACAACAAATTCCTACCGATTTCACTATTGGCCCCGTCGCCCTATGCATCAGCATCCGTGTCGAGGTCGTTGGAGCTACCACTAGGGCATTCATCGTCATCTTTGAAAACCACCATTTGTATCTGTTGTTTTTCATCGCCCATTAGTACCCATGAGGAGAGTTTATCCGAAGTATATGTCTTCAGCTCCCAGCACAATGAGCCTCACATTGTTGTCTCTCTGCGATTGCAAGAGCTGATAGTAGGTGTTTTTCGCAGTCTGGATAACAATTGGCACCGAAGATACACTCACCAGAGTCAATGATGAATTCAACAATCAAATGATGATCTGGATGCATTTCTCCTTCTCAGCCGAGTTCGATCGGCAGACTTGTTGCTCTGGAGCTCGCCGCAATAGTCTGCCTCTCACATGCTCGGCCAGAGATTGCACTTCTCTGGTCAAGTAACACACTCCTCGCGGATGGTCTCGCAGAAAATTGCAAGCCTCAACAAAAAATATTTGAATTCCACAGGTGGGTCTAGTTTCTAACTGAGACACAAATATTAATAATACATGTAAGATCTCAATGCAGTTCTGTAAACAATACAGGTGATTATCCGCAGACAATATTTCTCTTTATATGCCTGATGGACAAATAGTACAACAAACGTTATTTTCCTCGGCCCAGACCCATATGGGCTCCAATACCAACTATTCACACTCCACTCAGAGCTCCTCTCACGAGTGCTCTGATACCAAGATAATAAAGATGTTTGAATAGATTAATAAAAATCCCACTGGTCAGCTCTAGGAAAGAAAGGCTAAACCAAGAGAGTATGGCTTCTGCAGAATGCTCTATGTTCTCAACACAAAACAAAAATTATATAGAATACAAGATCTAGGGAAGTTAGAACCACACCCTAAGAAATAGAACTAATTCCCATCCTAAGGTCTCATGAACCAACTCTCACTAATATAGGAGATTCTCCATTATCTTCAACACTCCCCCTTAATGGAGAAGGGGTTCACAAATATGCCTAACATCTCTTTAAAAATTTCAAACTTAATTTTTCTAAGAGGTTTAGTGAATATGTCTGCAACATTATCACACGTTTTACAATATACAAGATGGATTTCTTTTTACTGAACTTTCTTCCTGACGAAGTGGAATTATGTATCAATGTGTTTAGTGTTATTGTGAAACACTGAATTATTAGCAAGTTTTATTGAACTCTGGTTGTCGCATCTGATTGATGTTGCATCCCACCTCCCATACCAACTTAAAATCTAAGCATGCACACTAAATTCTATTAATCAAATAGAGTTACATATATACATGAAGTATTGTCTCAAGATAGGAAAGCTATCTTGGATGCACAATAAGTTGGTTGAGAGAATATCTCAACCACACACCAAACACGGAACCTAGATTTAGCTAACTCCTATGGAATAGGAATAGACTCTCTACATAGAAAGTCACAACTGAAGACAAGTAGGAATTACATATTCTAACACACCAAACATCTAATAAAAACCAACATGATTGCAATTTCAATGAATCTTTACTTCTGTATATAAAAGAGTTTGTGATGGAACAAATAAGGAAAAACTAAATGTCGCGGCACAAATATTATAGATGAAAGATAAATCAATAATGACAAATCACAACCGAACATAAAGTACATGAACAAGTTTCTAGTTGAGGGGATTTAAACTTCAAACTACATAATTACGTTGTAAGGCACCTCTCATTGAAAATAAGTCTCCTAGTTGCAAGTAGCTATCACTTTGTCAATGTTTGGGCTATTGGATCAAATGTTAGATGATTGAAATGTTTTAGGTCATTTGATCCACAAGTAAATAGTTTTATATATGTTTTTATAATGTTAGTTTTTTTTCAAATTTTTATTTTCGATAAAATTCATATCATAAAATTAAACTCTACACAAACCAATTAATTTATATTACATGGATAAAAAACAATATAAAAAGGAAAATAAATATTTATATATTTAAATATTACATTTTTGTGTCATGATGTTCTCCAACAAAGTATGATAGAAATGTTGTAATGTCATGTTTAACATTTTGACTATGTCAAAGAATGAATATATCTCAAGTCCCAAAAGAGATTCTTTTTTCTCTTCTTACTCTAGCTTGCACCTTGACACTCCTCCTCTCCTCCTCATTGCACAAATTTAAACTATATGGCACAAGGTAGTTGTTTCATATAGGAACATTTATATATGATAATAAAAATATGATACTCTATTGTAATTTTCTGTACAAATGTGATGGCAAGTGTGCCCTAAATGTTGATGATTTCATTGCTAAGGTAGTATAAGCTACATGCAAATTTACAGACTTGTATACAAGATCAAGAAATATATGGCCAATATCCAACACCATACTGAAATACATATTCACCAATTCAACAGTTGTTTCCAAATATCTCTCAGTGCTAGAGTTGTTTTCTCAATAAACTTGTATTTACTGCTCTTCAACTGATGAAAGCAATAATTTTTTCATATAGGAGCATTTAGTTTTGATAAGAAAATTGTGATATTGTGTTATAATTTTCTCTACACATGTGTTGGAATTGTTCTCTCGATAAACTTGTTTTTAATGCTCTTAAGTGATGAAATCCATCGTTGTTGCATATAAGAGCATTTAGCTCTGATAAGAAAAGTGTGATAGTGTGTTATAATTTTCTCTACAAATGTGTTGGAGTTGTTTTCTCAATTACCTCTGCTAAGAAAAGTGTGATACTATGTTAATTTTCTCTACAAATGTGATGGAAAGCATGCCATGAATGATGGCAATTTCATGGTTAATGTAATATAATCTTAACACAAATTAATTTCTTCTACACAAGATCAAGAAAGTTATGTCAAGTACACCACAGAATAAGACATGTTAACCAACTCCATAAATGCTACTGAATCTCTCTCAATATTGGAGTTATTTTCTCAATAACATTATTTTTACTGCTCTTCATGTGATGAAAGACACCCCTCCATACATATTTTACTATAAGCACGAAGAAAAAAAGAAACCAACTTCATATCAGCGATACTGAAAAAAGAAGATCAGTGGTTAAGAACAATGCGATCTTTCGAATAGTTTAAAAGATCATGAAGAAAATAATGCATACGTGACTCAATAATAAGTGCTCAAGATTTAATATGGAGGAATTGCACAAAAGCAACCTTTAATTTTGAAGGTAATAGGTAATGGAAATTGAACGGCATATAAAACAACTAGTTTATACATCAAAAAATCAGTTCTATATATTATAGTAGTTCTTGCTTGAGTAGTTTTTCAATTTGGCATTCAATTCTTTATTAATAAAGTTATTTTACTTAGGATGGACTATAATAATTTTGTAATCAAATAATATGAGAAAACATATTCACAATAAATTTATTTGAATAAATATGTGTAAAATATTTTAATAAGAAACTAGATTTGTAATTATAAAATATAAAACTCTAACTTCAATTTGTGAAATTACATTTTTTTTTTCTTATGTATATAGAGAAACACTAAACCAATTTTGGAGTTAAGAAAATAAACCATAACATAAAGAACAATATCTCCTTCCAAAAATGTCTCCATATTTAAAAGACATTCACTTTCTTGTATACCAAGACTATTGTTCTTCATATACAATTTCTGACAAGCATGCAATTGGCGCTCGGATATGTAGATGAACTTGGAGTAAACTCTATTCCAATCACCAAAGGATTTTCACCTCCAATTTCCTATTTCAATATCTATAACAATTTTTTTATATATGTGAACAGATTATGTTGGTTTACATATATTTTTTCACCCCAATTTCCTATTTCAATAACAAAATTCTCTGGTTGATAACTCTTATCATCAATATCTTTGAAACCTCCATGACCTGTTTCCATGAAGCAAAACATATTTTTGAAACCTCAACGACCTGTTTCCATGAAGAAAAATTTGTCTTTCATTCCTTCACGATGGCTTCTTCTATACAACAACTTATTTCTTTTAGGCTACTCTTCCCTGTGCTATTGCCTTACAACGTTTCTTTTGCAACATATGATGCAATTTCTAATTCATAACACTTCATATTTCTAATACATCAATCGAGTTATCTCCTTAAAACATTTATTACTTTAATGAGTATGGATAAGTTTCTTTAATATTGTTATTGATAAAATTTAAATTTTTTACACAATTATGTAATAGATATTTTTCATCAATATATTTTTAAATATACAAAAACAAAGAAACAACCAAACAAACATTCAAAAGCTAAATTATCACACCACAACGTATATAATTTAACTGCTTAAATTAAAACATTTTCCCGGCTGGGTGTTTACATGCAAAACGGACGGGTGGGTATTCGCTGCTACCACCCTACCACCCTACCTTTGTAGGGGAAGTGGCAGCATGCCAACCCATTCGGCCATACTGTAGGGGAAGTGCCAGCATGTCTTCGTTTATGATGTTATGGTTCTTCAGACCTTGCGAATGCTAGTTGTTCTGTGCACAATTTATACTATTTACGTCAATGTCTTCCCTCCATCCTCATTGCTCATGGATTCCCCACTCCTGTGACATTCTACCCTTCTCTACTTTCGATTACAAATTTTCTTGTCATGGTTCAATTTTTATTTTGTGATTTTGGTTGCCATTGAATTGTAAACTTTGCCTCTAGTTGATAAAAATCATAGTTGGGGTCTCTTGTCATTCCAGCCCTGGCTAGTATTGTGTCACTCTTGGCAGGCTTTTGCTGCTCCAAAATAAAACAACCCCCCTCCCTCATAGACTAGAGTCGTTTCTGGTTGACAACCAAAAGAATAAGATTCTCCTAGTTTTCTTTCCCTCGGAGGTTCGACGCCCATGGCGCTACCTTTAATTTTGATTCCTTACGCATGTAGGTTGAGTTATATTCGGGATGTCGAACACCTTTACCAGAAGTAGTCTTGTTGAGTTATGGTTCTCATAACACTTCCTCCCTAGTTTCTGTTTTTACATTTGAATTTTCAATTTTTTTTTTTTTAAACTTTTCCTGCTATTCTCCTCCTGCTTTTTATATCTGAACTTCAATGAACCCTTTTTTCTCCATATATTGTAATTAATAATAATCATTTTTACTTATGTAATAATTAAAAAACATTGGAGTTTCATTTTAATGGTACATCTTCGTAGCTAAGTTGGTTCTACCTTTCTCACTTTTCCCCGTATTCTCTTACAATTTTCAAAAGAAATAGTCATTATTCAGCCCATGAATTATTTCAATACACTCGACAAGATAAGCGAATAAAAGGTCTATGCTTAGAACTTCTTCAGATGATTGACCTAATTATGGGTCTCGATTTAGAGCACACTTTTTATTTTTACTTTTTCCATATATGGGTTTAGTGTAAAGTATTTGCAATGGGTAATTTATGAATATGGAAATTAATCTCATATTCAATCGTATTTAACTTTGAAATTTGGCTAAATTAATATTAAGAAGATAAAATAAAAATATAATTGAAAAAATTTGTTTTTTTTTTTTTTCAAAATATTCACTTATATTGATGATATCATCATCTTGAATTTTATTAGTTATTTTAAAATCCATGTAGATGATATTCTCATCTTGAATCTTATTGGTTATTTGAAAGTTTATTTTTAAATTCATTACATTAATACAATTTTTGAAACCCATTTTTTACCGCAAAATTTGCTTAATAAAATTACAATACATAATTAAATTTTTAAAGAAATTTTCACCACTCTAACTAAAAATTACAATGTTAAATTAAAATTCAAACATATTTGATTTTATTTCTATTTCTCTCAGTTCTAAACATAACTATCTCCCCTCTCTTATAACTACCTCCCCTCCCTTATAATCCCCTCCCTTATAATGAGAGAGATGAAATATTTCCATAAGGCATCAATGAAATATGTGATTCAAAAGTCTTATGCAATGTGCATGTTACACTAAAAATTTAGAATGAGTGTCTTTTTCCATACGTCCTCTTCTTTTATCTAATATATTTTTTTTATTTGATTCACTTATTTATTTTCATTTTCTTTTCTTTTTCTTTTTTAAGGAAATATTTATGTTAGAGTATCTTTATGTTTTTTATTTTTTTTATTTGATTTACTTATATTTTTTTTATTATTAAATTTATTTATATTTCAACTTTGTATACTATTATCATTAGGGGAATTTTGAGATATAAAATGAATATCCTAAAAAATATAATAAAATTATACTTGAAATAACAAAATAAAATAAAATAGCTCTTTTTTTTAAATTGTATTATAAGAGGTTTATATTGAAATATATTAATTAATATTAATATTCAAAGTTTTTTAACTTCAGAAACAAGAGATTATGTCAAAACATGCAAAAGGTTTGTTAGTCTCTTATAGGGGAAACCATACCATATCCAAAAGTAAAATCACCACGGAGATGTGTGAGACAACTAGATTCTAACAAACCTTAGAAGTATATTAACTAAACCTAGATAGTGGTCTAGATGGCCTTGACTTAACAAAACTACAAAAGTAACACCAAGTACCATGTAAATACACATAATCAAGTTATTGGGTTTAAATTCGAGCGTGTTACGAGGATTTTTTTGTTAGATCTACTAGAGGTCTTTCTACTTCCACTGCAATTCTAAGGTTTTGTTCGATCCTCACGAGTTTTTGTTCAATCCTCTCTAATATGACATCATTGTCTTTCTTATGCCCATGAATGTAGTCCAAAAAATGGAGTAGATCTATCTAGGGCTCATTGCTATCCAACAAAGTGCATCCTAATAGAAATTTAAACTTCTATTATAAGTCAACCATATGTCCTCTATCAAGGATCTACTCTATCCATTATTCCATAACTTTAGAGTCGGAGAGGAAAGTTTTTTGGAAATACGCTTCCCCCTCAAACCTAACCACCTCCTCATGCACATGACTTAGGATCTTCTCCTTGTACCTAGCTACAAAGACATTTATATGTTGATGTAGAAGGGTGTTTCCTCTACAAGCATGCTCCTCATATTAGGCATCCCTTCTTCTGATTATAACTCTCATTATGGGTATTATGGGAGCTCCACATGGAACCTGTGTACGAGACAACACCCATTAATAAAAAATAGGCCTATTTCTGCCTAGGACCTCCACACCCTACCCAAATTTCAATTTTCCATCGAAAACTCACATTTTTTAGCTATGCTCTAGTCCCCCTACTCCGTTGTACAGTTCTAGCCTCCCACACCCCCTTGTCCATGCCCACCCTCAAACTTGTAGACTTAGCACTTGAATTGGGTCTGAATCATCTGCCTACCAGTCACTATACATCCACCACTATGCTTTTGATGTTACAAAATTTACTTTACTCCATCAAGAGCACTCATGCTCCCTATAGTTTTTGCACCACCAACATATAAGGGTCCCTAAAGGTGTCAACCAATGCCTTTGGCTAACAGTGAACCTCATAGGATTTACTAAGGAACTCCAATAGTTAGGAGAGAAAAAATATTAAAAAATTCTATTCCTTTTACCCCATGAAACTTCCTTTGTCCTGGTAGAAATTGTCCAAGACTCTGGTTTGGGAACCCTTAATGCCCTTCCAAATGATATAATTACCATCCATCTGATTCTTAACCAAAATACTTCACAGGAATCCCATCCCTAGTAGCCAACTAAACCGGAAAGAAATGTATAATACCCTTTCCAAAAAAGGTTGGTAGTATCTAACAAAAAAGACATGAAACAAGCGATGATGAAATTGATTACCTAAACATAAAATTCGTGCCCTTACTACACAAATCAAATTTTGCCGACACTTTCCTCTCTAGCTAGATCTGTTTCCCCTTACCCCTATTATTCCACCACAGTAAATTAGTAATTCTCCAAAATGCAAACCAGAATTCATACCCATCATGCTCCTCCCCTCTTTGGATAAGAAATGGAAAGGAGAGAGCCTTCACCTAAATATCTAGTTGGCATCCCTTCGACTCCGTATTCTTTTTAGTTACATATCAACTTATGGTATCGGAACATCGACTCTAGGAAAACAAATTTTGATTAAACCCAAAGCGGTCTTGTAATTTGGGCATTTTCCCCAAGGGGAAAGATTCCTTATAATAAATTTTATATATAAACTTATAAATGGGAAAATTTTATGTTATTACAAGTGTACATAACCGAAGAGAATCTAGACTATTAGTTTGTTTTAGTGAGCTGGTGTTTGGGCTAAATTGTCCTTTTCATTAATCACAAATACTAATGAAAAATATGAAGCTAAGGTAGTAGGCAGTTTTGGGTTGTTAAGACACGTGTATATGCCCTGATCTATTATGATATTTTCCTTTTCTAGTAGGAAGCTTATATATGTACAATTAGAATTCAATAACTGCTGAAAGAAGGTGAGATATTTTCCATTTCTAGTAGGAAGCTTATATATGTACAATTAGAATTCAATAGCTACGGAAAGAAGGTGAGAATATGTATGGGGAATTCCCACCTATGCATTACCAAGCAAGAATTTTTATGTTTTCAAATTTGATGTTGGAAATTATGTTGACTGTCCCTGTGTTTATAATACAACTTTGTTTATATATCCATGACAAATACGGATGGTATTTATTTGGATTAGAATGTCAAACTGAATGATTCAAGAAATCGTCTTTGTGTCGCTGTAATAGAATATGGAGGTAGGAGTTTCAATGGCTAGTTGATTTTTTGAATAGAGAGAAGTTACAGGAATATGAAATCCCTCGAGTGATGTATGGAATTCCGTTTTGAGGAGATAAATCACCGTGGTTATTTTTTAGTTTCCTTATGAAAAGAAATTTTAGTTGACCGGCTCGAAAACCATTCAAAGATCGACTTGAGGTGTATATGAATCGACTGTTATGTTGTTATAGTGTGGAAAAATATGTCTCTACTTAAATCTGAGTTGCCTAAAGTCCAAATTTAGCATTGGCATTCATAGCACAACGTCACATTGAAATGGGGAAGTAGAGGAAGACAAAGCTTGAAGAGGAGCGCTCACCATCCCTCGATCAACAGTCCATTACCTCCTTAGATGGACCATGGGAGTGTTATCATTGACTAAGTTCTCTTGTAGAGGGTTTCGTTTTATGTGCAATTGTAGAGGGAGACAGATTGTGTAACTGGTTCAACCATGTCCCATGTTTTTATATTTCTTGAGTACCTATTAGTTTTGTGTGGATATTTGTTAATATGATCGTTTAGCCCATGAGCACATCCAGGATTAAAACCCTACGAGTATAAGTTTTTGAATTGAGAGTCGAGCGCGACTCTTGCTGAACTCGCATTCGATTTTAGAGATAAGGCATCGTGACATGGGGTTGTTTGAGGGTGTGAAAGTGAGTATCAACGTCGAAGTCAAATAGTAGAGATCCAGACCATGGCGCGGAGTGACAACCCCAGATATCAGGACATGTGGCTTAGTGAAGGTTCGAGTGACAAAGAAAATAACAAGTCTCATAGATCAGAGTGAATTGAGGTTGTTTAATATATATCCAACAGGGGACCTACTCTAGACTATATCTGGTTGGAGGAAACATGGACCTTCATGGAGTTTTGTCTTGCCAAATTATACGGACCACGGGATTCCCACGGACTAGACTGAACACTGTTCAGTACCCATCGCTGCAATAGGTCCCGCGCTATTCGATCATGACCATACATTCTCGTGAGTTATCTTTGAGTGGAGTCGTCTGGTCAATATCGAGTATGTGACCGCAGGCCAAATTTATCTTGGCTCGAGTGAAGAAGGTGGAGCATTGGTATGCTTTTCATTTGGTCATGTTGTGTTTGGAGCAAGATGTGACGAGGGTGTGAGGCGAAGAGTAGCCACGACTGGCTATGTCAGAACGATTGGGTATTCACCAAAGAGGAAAGAATCTAGAGGGTTGAGAAACCCCGTAAAATTGCTGCATCAATTGCTGTTAGAGTGAGTAACATTATTTGAGTTTGGATAAGACAAAAAAGTGTTGTGCTGCTAGAGGGTTGCAGCTAGCTGAGAGGTTTGACAAGATTTATTCTGGGGAACTTGAAGATATTATTAAAGAATCAGGGACAAAGGCTATTGGTAGAGATATAGTGCTAGAGAAGAGTTATCCTAAGGAAAAATGAAATTTGATTGGTAGAAATACTTAGAATAGAGCCATGAGAAGTGATGAATCAAGGAGTGTAGAGGATGGTGCACAAGGTTGTGCAAGATGTCAATTTTATGAGACCGAGCCAGTAAAATGTCAATTTTATGAGACCGAGCAAGTAAACTGGTTATATATTTTTATTCTAATTCAACCAAATACATTAATGATTGCAAGTAAGAGCATTAGAGAAGATAAGATGGTGTTTCCTATAGCTAGGAGAGATATAATAGAGGACAAGTAGTGTTCCTATTATTATGGGAAAAAACCCTTGTAGCAGAGAGACTGCATGAGAAGTGTTCCATTTGTGGTGGGAAGATAGTAGCGGACATATGGAATCCTTAAGGAAGTGAACACAACATCTGAGATTCTCGAGAGATGAGCAAAGTGCAACAACTAAGGGGCAAAGGAGGCCCAAGAGGTTCCAAAGGAGGTGAACCTATGATGCTGAAAAGCTAAGCCAGAGGAGAAAAGCTTGTTGAAGTGCTTGTGGAGGGTTGTTTGCAGCTCACAATCATCATGGAGAAGCTCAAAGAGAAGGAGAAAGAAAAAATCATTGATATTCATGTTTATGGCTCAAATGAGATCCACAAGAGATTGGAGAACAATATCAAAGCATATGGAATTAGGATAAGAAAGATAAATTAAGAAGAGTTTGATAAATAGATTGTTGAGTTGAAAGAGTAACTCAGTGTAACAAGCATGATATTTCAAGAGAGGGAGAAGGAAGATGACAGAGTTGGATGGAATTTTAGGATGAAGATCCAATGGTTTGATTGTGAGTTATATTCTACGATATCAAGGAGGAAGTGAGACACCTAATGAGTACTTTGTTGAGAGAGGAATTTCAATTTTGTGAACTAGAATAATGGTCACTCCTTGGTGAAAATGATGAGGAAGATGAGGAGAACTGACTGGTGGAAAGCCTCATGGACTATGTGAAAAGTCTAGAAGAACGAATGATGCCATGAGCATCACCAAAGGCTCAAGAGCCCCACATTTTTAAAACTAATAAATTGTGTTCATGTATAGGTCATGAAGTTGAATAGCCATTGCAATTGTCATATATAAAGAGGAGAATGTGAATTTTTCCCTAGGGGATATAAGCGAAAATAAAATTTAAAAAGAAGCATCTCTTTAAGTGAACACAGTACAACATTAAAATACAATTCTCATAGAGCATAATGAATAAATCAACTTGCTAGAAGAATTGTAGCTATAAATTGAGGAAGATGGAGAAGAATGGATAATAGGAGATAAACCTTGCATGGAGTCTTCAAAACAAATTCAAGCAAAATTTTCTTAGTTGGATGTAGAGCTAAATTTCCTTGAGGAAAGGATAATGGATTTTGGAGTGCATGCTCAACATGAAAAATTGGATTTGGAAGAAGGTACAACTAAGAAGTGTGAAAAACAAGTTGAAAGGGAACCATCCAGGCCAACATTGGATAAATATTTTGTAACCCTTACACAAGAGGAAGATAGTAAGAAGACACTGAATCAAAGTCTCATGGACTCTGAAAAGGGGTTATATTGGCTTGAAGATCTCAGAGAAAACGAGGCTAGAGAATCTTGTCATTTTTCTGACGATTTGTGTATGGATGCATGTACCCAAAATGGTAAAGGGGGATAGAAATTAATATATGTCATGGAGAAATATGAGACAACACTTTGTCATAAAAGCAACCAAGGAGAAATCAATACATTGATAACCAATGTAGTCACTTGAGAATGATTTCAAGAACGAGTGAGTAGGAATGAGATTGGATGATGATGATAGCTAAAAGAAGGATCACATAAGGGATGAACAATAATATTTAGATGTACTACTCCTCAACTTTGAAGAAATCAAATTGCTAGAAAAGTGGACTAATGAATAAATATTATTTTATTTACAAATTGATTTTGTATTTCCAAGTAACTGGGGAGCTTAGACAAGGAAGATAATTCCTCATAAAATAATTTTTTTATTCCATTTAGATAGGGAGGATGGTGACAACAATAATAAGTTTCTAGCAAATGACGTGAAAGATGGCAACAATAAAATTCAAGTGAGCACAAAAGTAGATGATAAAACTAACATGATGTGGATGTTGATAAGAAATATGCCTAAGATAACAAGATTTAAAATACAAAAATATTTTATTATTACATTATTAAAATTTTATTCTCAAAGTAAATCAAATTAGCTACTTATGATCATTATATAGTTTAGATTGGGTCATAGGCCGATGAAATTTTGCACTAGCACTTACTTAGGGAAGGTAAGGGAAATTTCCCTTTAATTGAAGCCAATAGATCAATTCTTGGAAAGGGGAAGAGGAGAAACACAAAATAATTCACACAAAATAACAGGAGCTTCAACTCTTCTATTGATCACACAAACACTTGGTAAAGGCTATTTAAACATTTTCGACTAGTGACTGACCTAAAATACCTTGACATGCAACAACACACTAAATTCATCTATCACTTAACTTGACTTGACTCAATGCTCAGTTAACTGAGTCTCTAATTATAGGAAAATCTTCATGCGGGAGTAATTAGATTATTTTACCACTCCCCCTTAATTATGATTGTATGATTCATCTACTCTAAGATCTATGGTTGACAGAATAAATTGTGACACTTCTTGCTACTGCATGTGACCCCCTCTTGCGCAAATTTCTTTTTTCAAAATCTTTCTTGCTTCGTTGGAAGTTTTAGCTTTTACTACATTACACATGATCATTTCATCCATTGCATGCTGAACGAAATTTAAAGCTAGGAAAGTATTAAACTTAGGAGGTGGTAGCAGATCCACGTTACACCAATCAACCTCGATTTCATCTTCATCTTCTGCTAAATTTCTCAGTTCCTCCGCTGCGGCCTGAACCTCTTTAAACACGGAAATATTTTTCTCTTCTTTTTTAGCCATTTTCCTAGTCTTCTTCAGTCGCGCTTTGCAACCCGTGACTGTTGATATTCATCTATCTTATAGTTTCTTGCATGATTGCATTAGACTATCTTCCATACCCCAGAAAAATATGATTTTTAATATACACCCCATAAACCACAATCTTCAACCAAAAATCTATCATGCTTGACAAAACACCAAAATATTTTTGTAAACTCACAAATTTTAAAAACTCTAAATTTCCTTATCAATTAAACTTTTCAATAAACCCATTTTCTTTTATTAAAAACCATACACCTTCATTAGCAATACCTTTAACCAAAATCCTCTTCCATAAAACTAGACTAAAAAAAAAAAAAGCCTCTTTTCAAATCTCCTTCATACAAAAAGATACTTCACTAGTTCATTAAAAAATACGTATATCATGACCTTTTTCCACTTTAAACCACCTTAACTAAAACTTTATATGAACATTGACTTTGCCTTTTGAAAATCCAACCACTTTTGAAATAAAATTCAAAAAAAATATCCGTTCTTTCAAGAAATTGGTACTTCCTGACTTGAATTTAATACCGATTAAACTTTTCGGAATGAATAACGCTCCTATGAAAGAAAATCCTTTCTTAAATTTTTTATTGGACCAACTTCAAAACTTCCTACCATTAAAAAAATCTTTTTCGCTCTATTAACGTGGCCTTGGCTGCTTGAGGGTTGCGGATTTCTGCTGAGCCTCTGTGCGTTATAACACCCTGTGTACCAATGGAGGGAGTGTTATAGCTCAATCAAGAGAAAAAGAAAAATTTTCTCTTATCTCTCACATATCGTCGCTAATCTTTTTCTTTTGACTCTGCAAAAACTTAGTTTTGATCTTTATGACTTTAGCTCTAATACCAATACTGATGATTTTAGCTCTAATACCAATACTAATTTGTTAGAAAAACAAAGCAGAAACAGAAAGTAATTCACAAATTTGTTAGAAAAACAAAGCAGAAACAGAAAATAATTCACACAAATTTAATGCTATGATATGATTATAAAATTCACACAAACTTAATTCTATGATATGATTATAATGAATTTGGTGAAAGGTATTTAAAGATTTTTTACTAATAAATCACCTAAAATACCTTAGCATACAACCACACATTAAATTATAAAAAACTTTTCATACTAAAATAATTAGCTTATTTTAATATCTAGAAAACTGATTTTATTAATCTTATAACAGATATAAAAGTGATTTTATTAATCTTATAACAAATATTCATCACTAACCTAGATACGGTAAGGGATTTTTCCCTCAAACTAAACCTAATAGATCTACGTGATTGATCTCGTTAATCTCCTGACAAATTTATTCATCATCGAGAGATACATTATAAAACTTTAGAATGTGAACCGAAAATTCAAAAACCTTCATTTGCAGAATAAGAGTGTGTTCTATTTTCATATATCAGCCAGGGCATGATATACCAGGTCGGGCCTGAAATAAAATTAGGGACTCTAGAAATAGATCTCCTAACGGCCGCGATTGGTCTTTCGTAGGCTCTTCTCAACAACGAGTCAGGGGGAGCATGGATGGTGATTATGGTCAACCGTAGCGGTAACATAGCTTACTATCTTGTCACGACTTGTTTCTATATTCACCACTGATGCAAAAATGTTAGGAACAACGGTCTTCAATACATATACACATGCTAATTCATGTGGGATGCTTTTGATTTCTACAACGTAGATTTTGAATTTGGAGGATATTTTTGGATTGGTAAGTTTAATTTGACCGAAATTGTGGAAATTGAGAGATTCTAAGTTCTAATTTTTTAAGAGATTTAGTGAGACAAATAAAAGAAATTAAGAGATCCAAGTTCCAATTTTCTGAGAAATCCACTGAAAGGAGGAAATTTAGTAGGTTCCAGAGATATATTGATATCTATTTTAGTGTTGGAGATTGATTTAGGTCCTTAATTTTATTGTTGCTAGAAAAATGTTCTAAATATTTTTAAAAATATTGAATCTATTTTAACATTCAAAAACATATTTTAAACAACAAAAATACATAATCCCACCAAAACATTTATAACTTTCCAAAAAAACACATTATATACGTATAGTTATAACTATAAACATGTTCATTTTGGAGTGAGATTTATAAATAATAAAATTTGACGTACATAAAATATTCTAATCCTTTGATGTGAATTTTATCTTTAATAAATATCCCCAAAAAAATATACTACAGTTTTTTGGAAAAATAAAAAAGCTACCGGATATACAGTTTTACATTTCTCCATAATAATTATAAAAGTACTTACCCAAAGTCCAATTCTTGTGCATGCCTTTGGATGAGGCTGTGTCTCCACGTAGTTCTTGTAGTTATGCCTCTTCCTATGCAGGTTTTTATTCTAGGTACGATCATGTTAGCGTGATAATGTGATTCTAGGTACGATATTGGTGAGATACCTGAATTTTTATTCTATTAAATTTTTTAAAAAAATTGAAAAATAATTTAATTGTTTTTAAAATTTAAATGGCACCCTTGATTATAATGTTCATGTAACCACTCAATACTAGAAACACGACAATGGAACCTCAAATAGATCACATTTCTCTAGGTACATGCGAGTTGTTAATTTATTCTCTCATACCAAATTGCTTGTGGGTCAAGTTCTCATGGATATTTCCAATAATTTGTAGGCGAACTCCATCACGCTAGCAACGATGGAGAAGAAAATTGAAGTTATAAATAATAAGCTAATTGAAGTTATAAATAATAAGCTCACTACTCTCTCTAGGAATTTAACTAGCCACTCCTCCCTAGATGACTTTCTAGAGTCTCATTCTAATAAGTAGTATGATTTATGAGTTTTTATTTAATTTAATTCAAAAACATTTTATGTTTAGTTTTTTTCTAATGTATGTTAAGAGTGTGGGTATTTAGCATATTTACACGCATTTTTACATATATGATGTTGTATTTAGATGAGGTGTCAACAATTTCACAATTTTGAATCTATGATTTTGGCATGGTTTTCTTTTTTGGAATTATATAAGAAGACATTGTTTTACTATGTATTTCTCTTTTGAATTAATAGAGAATTCCTAACATGATAAAAAAAAAAATCAAAAAATCACAAAAATTATTAAAAGATCATAAAAATATTAATATTTTATATTTGGTTTTTTATTATTAGTAGTTATCTTTTTCCTTTTCTATCATCTCCAATGGTTTTCTCATTTCATCTATTGGTGTTTTCCTCCCTTACTCTCTAGTTCTATTTTCTCACCCATGTGCCTAAGTTGATTCACGTGCTCTGGTATTATACTTTGTCCCTTTCACCTATATTAGTCCACTTACCCCATCATAGGTATTCCTTCCTCTTTTTTGTTTCTTTCACTATGTCTAGGTGTTTGTTATTAGCTCCTTCATACAAAAGGATGTCCTAGTGTTTCTCCTCTTTCTAAGTTCATTCCTTCATCGTCTCCATAAATATAGGCTTACAGAGCTACCAAGGAAGCCATGGAATGTTATATGGATGTAAAATCTATAGTTTTTCAAAGGGATATTTTATATGTGAAAGAATAAGTTCGAAAATTAAGACATTTTATTCCATATAAACAACATAAAATTATAGAATGGATTCTTCATGTAGGGAATTCCACTACAGCTAAGACTACCTCTTACATGAAAAATGCAAGTCTCCACTAGCACATAAAAACCTTAATGGGAAGGGTGCTCACTAATAGGATGAATACGTAGCAAGAATTGATCATATGCATGGTATAAATTTTTGATGTTGAAAAGATCAACAAAAAAGTCACACTTCTCTCCAAGAATATGGCAAACCTTGAATCTTCATCATTTCACAAGGAAAACAACCCACAACAAGCTCTAAATGGATACTCCTATAGGATGAAGCCCGAGAGAGCCAATAATTTTCAATAGCTACTTTAATGTCATTAGTATGTTTATGAATATATATTTTACTTTATATGATGGAAATAGTTTATATTTATCATAATTCCATAACTGTATTAGTGGGTTTATGAATATATATTTTAATTTCTATGATGGATATAGTTTATATTTATCATACTTTCATAATTCATTTGACAATTTAAAAATGTGTATTGATAATCTAAAAATTTTGAATCTAAGTTATTAGTCTTGTTTCCTAAGTGGAAAACAAATAGTTAACATTCTTTGTGTATATCAATTATTTTGAATGTAATATCAATGACCCAATGTTTTTTGTTTTGTTTGACAAGTTGTTTGTGATCCTCTAGGCTTGACCTATTGCTTGAGGAGCTACAACTCAGGGGCATCTAATCCATCAAAGTCACCAGATGATCACACCTAGCCTGGGCTACATTAGCCCTTAGTTAACTGGATTTTTTTTATCATGTGTCCTCCCCCTAGCATAGGGCACAACCACACCTCGTGAGGTTTATTGTGGGTCTTCTTTCTGATGAGGCCCATCTTCAACCAATTGTGCTAGTGGGACTTGACATGAATGACTTGATATTACAAAAGGAAACAAGTTATTATTGTTAATATTATTATTATTATTATTTCAAATAATAGTTTTTTTATAATAATATTTAAAAAAATATAAATATGAATATTTGTAATATTATTTTTTTAGATATCTATATTATAATTAATTAGGAATAATATGTTTCCTGCTATGAAATCATCGAATCAAATCCATAAAGATATAAATGATAAGGGTCTAAATTATGTACATCTAAATAAAGATATAAATTATAAGGGTATAGATTATGCACATCTAAATTATGACCACCTTAGTAAACAAAAAAATCCTTATTATATAAATAATATTTTTTTTTTTGTAAATTTTGTAGGACCTGTCTATTTTCTATTTTGTAAAGAGCAAGTTGCTATACAATAGATGCAATGTTTGGTAGCCTCAACCTGCCTGAAGGAAACCAGGTCTGTTGGCCACCTCAGAGAGTTAAAAGCCAACCAAAATTGGTATTGTTTCTTCCTTCTATTTACTGCTAGTAATCCTTTACTATGTCCAAAAAAACTGCATATAAAACATATAGTAAGCCTAATAACATCAAAACACATACAAAATATATCTTGAAAGGGAATTTAGCCATCTGATGAATCAGTCGGTGCAGGGTCTTTCGCTGTTGACCCTGGCATCTCAGCTTGTTGCAGATTTTACAATTGTTGCTCCATCCATGCTAATCTGGAATTGGTTTGGATATGTACCTTTGTCATTTCCCTCATGTCTTGTTTCATCTACTGAGGTTCAAACAGTAGGGAAGAATTGAGTTGTTTTTCCTGTGTACTCATCAGTGCTTTTGCAAGCACACTTGATTTTCCAGTATGTTTTAACAGATTGTTGAAACAGAGAGACTCTCCCTCGTGTATTTCCTGGGTCGGAGAGGAAGTCTATTCCAACATGGGTTTCATCCTATTCATCATCGGTCTCTTTCTCCCATCCTTTTATTGTATACCGGATATCTAATGGAATTCCAGTTTCATAGATTTTTGATAAACTTTCCAGAGTCTGCTGGTTGGTTTTCCTTCCTCATTTACTGGTTTCTGCAACTTGGCTTGTATGGGTTTTTCTTCCCTTTCCTTTTGTCATTGCAGCCCGAGTATCTTTGTTCCTGCTATGAGTTGAAAGAGACCCTATATATGGAACAGTAGTGGTTAAGTAAATCTCACAATCATAATGCCAAACCTTCCTTCCTTGATTCCGATGTAAATTATGATATTGAGCTAAGTCGCCATACAGAGACACACAGAGAGCGAGATGAGACTGAGCAGATTGAAGGAAACAGAGAAAGTTACTATGGAGAACAACTGAGTTTAACTTTTTATGAAAATAACAATAAACTAGCCTGACCTCAATCTCAGAAAGACTCATGGTAAGTTTTAACAAAATGAGAATCCTAGGGACATCCTTATAACCCTGGAGGAAAACAGACTCAGAAATCATACAATTAAAAAAATGAACAAGTAAGAAATTATTCCCACCATAATTTTGAACAACAATATACCTAACCCAGAAACAATTTGGTGTAGCAATATTGTAGCTAAATAAAAAAAACTAGGGTATAGACAAATAACCCTGACCAGAATAAAATATGTTAGGAACCAGCTTATAAGTTTCGGCCATATTGTAACGACAGAAACCAAACTTGAGAATTGACATAAAACCCAGACCAGAGTTGTAAGGAGGCGCAAGCAAATCATCAAGGTTCGGAGCCAATAAGGTTTTAAAGATGCGCCAGAGAGAATAAAAGAAGACTGTGATACTATCCTTTAACAGAAGAAGGCCTCAACAGCCAGTACTAGCCATTTGTAAACTCATTTTTTGAAAATATTCAAGATTTGTAGATGCAGTATGCGTTTTCAAAAGTAATCTTGAACTAAGCCTAAGGCTGCATGCAATGGAAATAAACCATAATTCTAACCCCCGACAAACTAAATCAGGGCTTCTAAAGCAAGGCTCGAAATGAAAGTGAATGCCTTCTATCATGACATGCAGGTCTAAAAAACAGAATTGAGAACCTAAATAATCAACATCAGTGACACCGCTTGACATTGGTGCTGAAGACATCGTCTTGAATCGCTTAACCAGAACAAGATTAGGAGCCATATTGAAAGAAACCAGAACATAACCTATCAGTAAATGCAGCCTGACATTCCTCTTCAGCCTCCGTGGCATTGTACAGAACCTTTCTCCTATGCAGCAAGCAATAGACGGACAACCATAACCGAAAAAGGATATTACCCTCCTACCTTACCGCTGAAACAAAGCTAGACTGTCACACCTGTTGTTTCAATAATTGAAATGCATTGGGATGATGGGTGAGGTTCATGCAAAACAAGCCACATTCCTTACCATTAACCTTTCTTAATTAGCTTTTGTCATGCCTTGTAGATCGCATTGTCCTCCTCTCATTCTGCCACCCTGATCGAGGCTATTATATAAATAATTTATTATTATTATTATGTTAGCCATAAAAATAATATGAATAATAAATTATTTATAATAAAAACATGATATATATATATATATATATATATATATATATATATATATATATATATATATATATATATATATATATATATATATATATATTAAATATGGGTTAAACCAATATTAATAGAAGTTAACCTAATATAATAGATTGATAACTATGAAAGAGATAAAATTGATCTAGTATAAGTTGTCACTTTAGACATTCCAACTTATCATAATCAATTATACTTTATTTTTATTAATTATAATTTACTATAATCAAAGTTTAAATTTTGACAATTTAGATTTTCAGCCATTTTAATTTAAAGATTCCAAAAAAGAATTAATTATTATAATCTTAATATTATTTGAATATTAATTTATAGTAGATTATTTTGTTTTAAATTGATGATTATATCCACTAAGACCTATATTTTTTTATTGGGCCTTAAAAAGGTAAGAAATTAACTAAAATTGTTTAACATATTATTTCTATGTTTGAAGAGAACTAACATAAACATTCCTTGATCATCATATATTTTTTACCTTAATAGGTCAACAAGGTTGGTAGTGTGACATTTTTTTTGAAAATCAGATTAGATTTGACTATAAGTTGGGAAATTTAAGAGGAAGTGCTTTTAAGGTGTGAGACTCTTTCTTCCAATGGTGTTTTCGAGGTAGACCAATGCCTAATTCACTATCAAGTTCCTGAGAATTAGTGTTTGTGTTAGAAATGTTCGTTTTCTTCTTAACACTAGTAAAGATACATAAGTAGGTATGTTTTTCAATATTTGGGCTGAAAACCTCATTATAATATTTTTGTTTCATTTTCCCCTCTAACTATTTATTGCTCCATAACTTCTACTAAAAGTTGGAGGTAAAAATATTTTTAATATTATCCTTATTCTTGAATATTATGTCTTCATTTATCCCTAATGATACAACCATCATTATGCCATCCTCACTCGAGAGGAAGGTCGGGGTTTGGGCTAGAGTTAGAATTAATTTTAGGAAACCTCTTACCTTCCTTGTTGTATAGCATCTGCATATTAATTATATACGTATTCATATACAAGGTTTAGTTAGAGGAAAGGATAGCTTCAATTAGGAGGATACAATGGGGAGTACATCCTTTAATCTTGAGTTTTTATGTGTTCAATATTCCTTCATGATTCTCTAGATATACTGTAACCCCAAAAAGGACTTCCAATTCAAATTCAAACACAAATTCAAAGATTTTTTGACTTCCAATTGTTTTCAAACCCATGTTGAGCTTTCCATCATCCACTTTCCCTTTTTACAATGTTGTAATTCCAATTGAGCTGAAAATTGATGCCAATTCTTAGATATTTGTATGAAGGAACTTCCTTCAAGTATCTATTATCATAAATGAAGTTGTCATAGTTATTAGTTTGGATTTAATTATCATGACATTATTTTTTTTAGTGTTAACAATCATACCCATCTTGGAGAAAAAACGATGGATAATTCTCACTTGATCTCCAAGAGCTTCATAACTCTTTTCCAAAATAAAAAGATCATCAGCATAAATGAGAACAGTTTTGATGATACAAATAAGCGTGGGGCCATCACATTTTTCATCTTCTACACACTCTTCAATCTTATTAATGTAAATTCCCAAAAGGGTAGGGAATAAGTGACACCCTTGCTTAAATTTAATATTCCAATTAACTTATTAGAGGTCTAAATCTTGGAAATAATATTTTCATATAGCCTTGTCATAGAAACCTTCAAATCAGGAAGAACCATTAGCTCCTCCATTTGATTTGATAGCTTCATCTGAGGAACATTATCAAACTATTTTTCTAAATTCCACAAAAAAACAAACGAGGACAGTTTTACTATTTTCGTAATCCTCTACAATGATCCTAAGAGTAATAAAATGGTCAAAAATTGGATGACGTCGCCTAAACCCATCCTGGACTTTAGTTTTTTTACCATGGATTTCAAGCCATAGGACAATCTTCTTATCCAAAATAATTACATACAACTAGGCGAAAATGTGTTTGATCATAATAGTTTTGTAATTAGAAGGAATGTCTTCATGCCGACTTTTAAAGATAGAAAAACTAAGGTTCTATTTCCAAGTCTCAGTAAATCCTTGATTCAATACCAAATTTGGAGAGCTTTTGCATGCAAGGAGCGATGACACGTAGTGCCACTTTAAAATTTTCATCTTCATATATTTTTATATTCTTATCTTTCCCATTAGCGAGGTTCTTAACCCCAAATTCAATGTATTCCAAATACAATATGCCATCCTCTATAGTAGCATTCAAAATGGTGACCCTGGAATTAGGGGACCCATAAAGGGTTTTAAGGTAGATATTCAAATTCTTTAATGTAATGATATTCATTTTTTAGTTTTATGATTTAAAATTTTCCTCCAAATATTTTTAGATCAACTATAGAGAGGTGAAGTAGTTGTTCTTTCTTCCTATTTGTATATCATCTTTTATTTCCTATAATAACATCTGTATACAAATTTGTCTTATCAAGTTTTAAGGTTTCGCTAGGAGCATCCCTAATTTACTGTTTAACAATCATACAATCATTATCATACCAAGAATTGGTAGTTTTATTACTCTTTTATATGTCACCTAGGTAGAGAACTTGTTATGTTAGGGGAGAGGGTTGTAGTGAAACTATGATAGAGATGTTCTATGTTATCATTATAAGTTATAAGATATAAATCCATTTTTAAATCCTCTAAGAAGAGGTACATCTTACTTTTGTCAAAGAGTCGGTCCCTTCGGCCATCATTATTCTATTGCATGTGGCTAGTGTACATGTCAAAGTTTAGAGTTAAGGATAAAGGTTTATGATCAAAGTCACACTCATGGTTATTTGAGAGGTTAAAACTTACAATTTGGTTGGAAATAAGGATATCAATTATCACATAATCTATGACACTACTACCAAGCCCATCAATACAAGTCATCAAGTTGGACTTTTACCACTTGCAGGTTATTCCATTACAAATTATAAGGTTTTGGGAACTACATAGCTTGATTAACTTAGTACCAAATAAATTCTAGATGGAGAGTTTTCACAATTTATTTTGAATCTACTTGCTAAATCAAGTTCCTCATCTAGCCAAAGAGGATTATAGTCGGAGTAATTACTTAGAAGAATTGACTGGTTAGTTTTATTTCTAACATTGAAGTTTCCTAACAAGAGTATATTACGTTCACTCATTAGATTATGAATAAATTGTTCTAGGGTATTATATGGGCAATTTTTATCTAGATTGTTTCTCTTATAGAAGGTAGAGTCGATAGTTGAAAAATAACAAATTGCAATATAAATCCTCTTATAATTAGTGTTAGAGATTACAATCTAAATTTGATAAAACTAAATGCTAGGTTGCATTTTTTTCTATATAACAAGCTATATATCCAAGCTCTTGTTCTCTTCAAACCATAGAACATGTTCATCTACATGGGGTATCTTCAAACCATAGAACATGTTCATCTACATGGGGTACATTAGACTCATAATGTTCCCAAATTTAAACTAAAATCAATGCCAATCTGGCCCAAAATCCAACTTAAAATTATGTATTTACATGTCTATTGGTAAAATATCAATTATCATCAATTATCATTAAATTTATTTAAGATGAAAATATTCAACCTCTCTCAATTACGGTATGAAATTTGAATTAATAAATTAATAAAAACAAATTCCTACATAACTCACCTATTGCATACTTCATAAATTAATATTAATCACTGATAACGCTAATGAAAATATGACAAATTCACAAATGGTCTACATGCTACACCCAAAACTGAAGGCAGCCCAAAGCAATTTCTTAGGTCAGCTACTAGAGCACTCCACTCATCTCAAGAAAATGATCTATTTATAGCAGATCAGTAATTGAGTTTTATTTTTGGTATAAGGTGGTCAAACCTTTTAGTCTTCATTTCTGTGCAACAAACATTTCATCTCGAGCTTCCAGAGATCGGAGGTCGGCCTTGTTATCCGGTATTAAATGCCGAAGCGTCTCAGAGAGGTCGTCCATGTTAAAATAATCAAGATCAGTCACCTGCAACAGCGTAGAAATATATATGTTGAGATTCTGGTAAAGCAGAATGGGAATTACAGTGTTCCCGCTAGAATAGACAAATACCTTGCTATATATGGTATGAAACACTGCGTTATTGATGACAGAAGACGTAGCGTTCACAACTTCAAGCCCACATTCTTCCAACGCCATTAGAAGATCGGAGTAGACAACCTGATATTCGAACGCGTTAACGGAGACCTCAACACTGAAATGGGAGAAATTTATTTTCATGGAAGGGATTTTCCCATCCGATCCTTCGAACCGCAGATGTTTCCTGCAAAATTTCTGCTTAGATGAGGATTGAATGTCCACAAAGGGAAATTCTTCTTTTCTATCTAAACCGGTCTTCATTTTATCTCTTTTTCTTGATAGATCTTCGATTTTTTGCTGTAGATGACGAATATAATTAATAGCTCCAAGCACTTGGTCAGACTCTGCACGTTTTCCCTGCGCAGCAAGATATGAAGTTGCCAATTCATAAAACTGAAACAAATGGGATGGAAAAAATGAAAAAAACCCTAATGAATAAGCAGAAAACCCTAGATACCAAGGAAAGAAAACGTACCCGAAGATTTTCTTCTGGAAGTAATGCTCTCAGCCTCGAAAAGAGCGTTTTCATCTCCTTCCGCCTGTTTTTCTCAACCAAACTGTGGTTCCACCTTTTATCGCTCGGAGCTGTGTGTGTTAATGTATCCCGATAAGGACCATTAGTTGCTAGACCGGAATTGCAGAATGCCCTCATTACAGAAGGATTATCCGAATGGTCGTGATGGTCGACTAGGGTTTCAAATATGCAGGCGTTGATGAAATTGGAACTTTGGGCATGATGGGTATTATAAGATGGAGGATCTTCGAGCGGTCTGGTCGATTGAAACTGACTAGAGCGAGATACACCCTCTGTAACATCGAAAAACGTGCCTATGCCGTCGTTACAGGAGAGGAATATTGGTTGGAACCCGAAAGGAATACTCATATTTATGGTTAAAACTCAGATGGATGTTGCAATTTACAGAGCGTGGGAGTTGTTGAAAAGAAATCTTTGCCAGCGATTTACGGACACAGTGGGCCCGTTATCTTCTGTAATAAGATTAGGGTTTGATTGCTTCGATCTCAACAACATACCAACAAGATCTCGAATCCTCATAAACAACTCGGGAACCACCTACCAGGCTTGCAGTTCGCCGAAATTCCTGTCAGAGAAATCTTCAAAACAATCCACTTTACAAATAACAATATTTTGGAATACTTTACCTAACTAGAGTATGATGGTATTTTACGTAACCGGCACGTGTCTATACAGTTGCTCTTAACGTGCGTAAATACCGGCCATGTTAGCTGTAGGATGCTCTCTGGTCCCGGCCGGTGTCTGTAGTGTTATTATATTTGGACCAATATCCCTAATCCCGTACCGTTCCTCCACTCATTTCTTCTCTGGTTAATGTCATTTGGAAAAGTTTGTCTACTAGGGATTCACATAGCGAAGATGATCACGAACAGAACCAGTCTACCGACAGCTTATTAATCCGCTGCTGTAATTCACTTGTTACAGGTTACTGTCATTGGTAACACACAGTCACCTAAAAGGAGAAGAAACTAGGCAGGGATGGAATTTGCCCAAAATTGCCTTTATCGTTTATTTGGCAGGGATGGAATTTGCCCAAATTGCCTTTATGGTTTATTCTTTGTTAAAGTGATCTAAACAAGCACTTGAATTGCATAAATGGTCAGATATTTCATATTTGAAATTCCTAGGGTGATACCAGGTAAATAAGTACTAGAATTGCAAATTTGAAATTCCTGCACTGATACCAGGTCAACTGGAAAGCAGCTGCAGTAAAATTTTAACATCTTTTTAACTGTTTCTTATATGAATGATAATAAAGTACAGCTCGGTGTAAATAATTCAACGTTATAATTACGAAAAAATACAGCTAGGTGTAAAAGTCTAGCACTTCAATTATTTAATATCGACAGGAAAGAAAAAGGAATGTAAAGCTGTCTATTATTAAATATTAAAGATACTGTGCTTTCACATATACCAAGAGATTTAAACCAATTCTTTTTAGTTTATTATCGAAGGATAATTCAGTGTAGCTCAGTTGTTATATATTACAATCATTGGTAAAACAACCATCTCCATGGGTAAAATTTTTAATTTTTTAAAAGTTGTCACTTATATTAAGGATAGGATAAGTAAGTGTTAGATCTAAGATTTTTGTGATCTATAATGTAGATAGATAAAAAAAAAATCGGATTAATCACATTATTAGGATTTGGTCAACATTTTGAACCATCTAATATGGTTCATCCTCAGGACAAGGTGAAGAAGGAAAACGATCTGAATGAATAAATAGTAAGAATGCATCATTGCCAGGAGTTAGCTGTTAAAACTAGCCATTAATTAGTTAGAAAATTAAATTTTTTTAATTAATTTAATTAATTAGTTCATAAAATTGAAAGTTTTTAACTATTTAAAGATATAATAATTTAGGAAAAAGGGTTACATCATAAAAACTCACAAGGGGGAAGGGGTAGCTTATAGTACAAGGGAAAACATAAAAATATTAAATTATGAATGGTATAATAATTTGGTAAAATAAATAAATAAAAAATAAAAATAAACATAAAATAAAATAAAATAAAAATATATATGTGTGTGTGTGTGAGAGAGAGAGAGAGAGAATAAGTTATAAAACTAGTAAGAGAGAAAGAGTAAATAATAGAATAAAAATAATATTAAAAATGAAGAAGTTAAGAGAAAAAAAAAAAAGAGAAAATTTGTAATTATTATTACAAAGGGTGGAGAGGGGGGAAAAATATATAACATGAAGTATATATATATATATATATATATATATATATATATATATATATAAGAAAGGAGATAATATAATAAAATAGCTTCAGAAAAAAAAAAAAAAAACAAAACAAAACAAAACCAAAGGGGGAGGAGAATAAAACCAAGAAACACTGCAGAGCGCTGGCGTCCAACTCTTACTTTGTTTCCACCCATCATTTTTGTTGAGATTTCTAGGATTTCTCTCAATTTCAATAGTCTCCCTCAACTTTTTATGATAGAAGTGATCCACCCTAGCAATGACTTTGGAGTCTTCAATGCATACATGGTGACATGATTTCCCAAATGCATACATGGTGACATGATTTCCCAAAATGCTCTGCAACAGCAGAAGTGTGGGATCCACTATGCCTAATGTCTGCAGCATGCTCCTAGATTCTTTGTCTAATGGATCGACCAGTTTCTTCAATATAGGGAGTACTGCAGGAGCATGGAACTAGATAAACACCTTTCATGTCCTTTGGGTCTATAGGGCCCTTAACCGATCCGAGAGAATTCTTGATGCTACTGATAGGACTAAATGAAGAGGAGACATTATTTCTCCTGAGGACATGGGAAATTCTATCCGAGGTCCCTTGGATAAAAGGAAGATTCACCTTAGAGATAAGATCCAACCAAGAAGACTTGTCTCTTGAGCCTTCAGAGGCTTTTTGGAAGGCCTCAAGACCTTGAGATCTGCTATACCCATTAATCTCACATACATCTAGAAGATGAGATTTCTCTGAATCAAAATGGTTGTAATGAGATATTCTAAGAGACCGGGTAGCCAGAGTGCAGAGAACACTGAGCTAGAAATTACATCATGATATAAACAATTCAACAAAATAA